>MAVT02001479.1:0-12356 GCA_001702395.2 Diaporthe helianthi
AAATACTAAATCTATTTTATAGTAATTTTATTGTTTATCTATCTATTTAGGCTTAGTTTAACTACCTAATTGTTTAGAAGGCCGCCCTTAGTATACTAACTTATAAAGTAGATTTTAGCCTTAATAATTAATATAAGTAAATTAACCTACCTATTTATACTAACTAGTTTAATTACTATTACTTATTACTAATTTTTAGGCTATATTAATTTTGCTTATTTATATTAGTTTTTACCTATAACTATTGTTTTAAGTGTACTAATACTTATTATAAAGCCCGTTTTGTTAAAGTTATAAATATTGCTATCTAAGATTCTATATTTAATATATATATTTAATATAAGGTTAAAATACGCGTTTATTACGTCTAGGTTTTTGTGTAGGGCCCTTTAGTAGTTGTATATATAGTTAACGCGTGTTTTAAGACATAGTTTTAATGCAATAAATTTTTACGCCTAGTTCTTCCTAATAGCGCTGCCGCTACAATCTTAAAGCAAAGAGTTAGCTATATCTTCTACATTCTTAAGGATAAGTAAATATTCTTGTAAATCCTAGTTAACTATATATTAAGTAATAACCTCCTCTTCTATTTTCGTTAATCTTTTATTATTAGGGTAAGTATTGCATTATATAGTTTAGCTGGCTATTTTATTATTAAGGGTTGATTTAAATATATTATATATTTTAGATATACGTTGCCTACTTAGTTTTAGGTCTTTTCAAATAGCTTAAATAGTAAGCTAAATAATAGATTCTTTTGTTTTTCCTATTTTAGGATATAGCGCGAAAAAATGTAGTTAGAAAGTATACTATAATAGTTTCTAGAAAAGTGCGCGACTCGTTAGGTTGCGCAACTCGTTAGTATTTAACGTTATATTTATTAATAAATTATAAAATAAAAAGGCTATACTAATAAAATATGTCTTTTTACTTATACTCTTATAGTTAATATGAGAAACTTTTATTAGTATTTAGAAAAGAAAAGAAAAATAAGGGGAATAAGGTAATATATACTCCTCTATAAAGTAAGAATAGGCCTAAATATAAAGATATTAAAGTCTTTATATATAGCCTATAAGCTCCTAAAGAAGTATCTAATAGTAAAGACGCCTAATAGAAGAATAGTAGGGGAAGAGGGGGGGAGGGGGAAAAATATAGTTATAGCCGAAGCCTTATACACTTATATACGTGTATACGCAGGGGTCCTATACACTTACATACCTAGTACTTAAAATGCTAGGCTAGCATCTTTTAACCTTTTTTCCAACACTAGGTCATCAACACTCAGCCCACACCTGAGATGGTTTTGCCCTTTGACTGCTAGCACAAAGGATCACTTGGCCAAAAGACTATAATAACAAATCCTCTGGATTTGCTATTCCTAGTAGTCTATAAGACCCGTACAGTCACAGCACCCAAGTACCGGTCACAACAGTACTGTGAAGGGGCTACAGTACGCATGACTGCCCAATCACTGTTCAGCAGGTAGGAAAGGTACATTCAGGCTTGTTAACCCAGTACTACTTAGGACATATGCTATGCGGCTAGCAGTGCAGCGCAGCTTACCTCCGTACATACTGTACATACACTCGCAGATCACGAAAAGCAGCAGCGTGCCCAGGTGGACTGGACTAACAAACACCCCGATCACAGGCATCACAACCAAATTCACCCCTCAAAGTCAGATTCCCGAAAAAGTCCACCCTCCAGCAGACTCCCCATGTGCGTCTTGGTGATCCCGTCCCCGTTCCTCCTGATCTTGGACATCAGGATCTTGAAGAACCCGACAGGACTCCCACCCAGCCCTGATCTGGCACCCAGTCGTCCCTGGTCGTCGCTCAGGATGAACCCGTCGGCGGCGACCTTCCACCCCTGCTCGGTCATTGCGGCCGTGGTCGTCTGATGGGCGAGCCCGAGGAACTCACACATCTCACGGTAATCACCATAAGAGCTGATGTAAAGCTGTCCCGAGAAGAGGGCGAGCTGCACGGCCAGGCTTCGTGGGACAATGGAACGTCCGGCCTGGGCGGTGACGGTGTGGAACGTCAATTCATCCAAGGGGGCATATCCAGAGTTGCACCTGGGCTTGAACAGGTGCAGAGCCGCGGCAGTGGATCTCCCCATGAGCCTATACAGCTGATTTGCCTCAAACGGGCTGATGATGATAACACGATCGATTTCGGCAGTTTCCTCGGAACGGCTTGTGAGTAACCACTGAACCGGTCGCTGGAAGGCGTCGGAAAGATGTGACGACCGGCTGGAAGGCAAGACCGTCTTGGCAAAGTCCGCAGTAACCAGCAACCTTCGCTTGCCGGCCAGCTGCGAGACTGAAAAGAGAGCTGCTGCGCTAGTATCCCTCATTGACTCATAGGCAGGCACGTACGCGGTGGAGTTTTCGACAAACACGCCAGCAAGGGCGAATTTTCGGACATCCTCGTGTAGCTTATGACGTGCAGGCTCAGCAGGAGGCGCCCTCTGTACCTGTCGCTCCTGTTCAATCTCCGGCGACAGCTCCCGCTCCTGTTCCTCCTGCAGAACGCTGGCATTGAATTGCAGTCCGTCAAACTGCTCACATCGCTCGGCGATGCGGCGAAGATTGGCATCTGCAGGATTGGTCAAGTAACGGGGGAGGCTTTGACCCTGGCGGGGGCGAAAGCGATCATCAAGTGACTGGGCCTCCTTTTCTTGGAATTTCTCTGCATGCTCCTGAGACAGCTTTGTGCGCCCATCTTGAAGAGCTTGCTGCCACAGTTCATCCTGGCGGAAGAACCGCTCGCCTTGGACGGCCCAGAGTGGCATACTTCGACGCAAGTCCACGTGCGTCTCAGAGATTGACCACAGAATAACGTCCATGACCTTGATATTGGAGCTCCGAAGGGCCTCCTTGCGTCCCGTGGCGTTCTTGTACTCCAGGATTTTCGCTTGGATTTCTCGAGAGATGCAAAAGACAACAGTCTGCCCTTTGCCAAGCTTACGCATTCGCATGCAAGCCTGTACCAGTCGATCCTTGGTCAAGCCAGCCCCCAGAGTCACTGCTGCTCGGTAGTGTGACGGTAAGCGCAGATCAATTCCACGAGTATGAGCCTCATCGAGGAAAATAAGGCAGACATCCAACCGAGTGGAGAAGGACGACGTCTGGAGCAGGTCGACTCGGCCCTGGCGGTCTACGACGCACAGCTCGTCTTCGTCGTTGACAAATACGGCAGCCTCCTTGGTTGTATCGTGTTTCATCAACCAGGTCTTTGCCACTTCGATGTTGGTGAGTTCGAGTATCTGAGCACCAACATCTAAAATGACTTGGACAGGAGGGATGAGGCCGCGAACGGTGGTCAATAGATGCTCAGCAACCGATGTACGTTGTTCTGCCGGCTCCATCAACTCGACGCCATTGTCTGGTCGCAAAATGTACTCCAGCACCAGCGCATTGGTGTGCTTTTGATCCGGATGGTCAATATGGTGGATATCCGTCGGTAGCACGCAACGTGAGTCGTTCGTGCCTGAAAATCCCGTCACCGGCCGGCCCTTGCGCTTGCCAATATCCCACCCGGATGCCGAGAGCTTATGCGGGAACTCCTTCATCTGCTTGGGGAACACGATGTGTGCAAGGAAGAAATCTATCACCGCCTTCGCAAAGCGGAGGGACGGGAACAACTCCGAGGTACACAGCGGGCGATCCTTGAGGTTGATGCCTTGCAGCTGCTTGAAGGCATCAGGAAGGTCCTTGGCGTCCCGGACCCAGTCCTGATATTCCACGTCAGACTGGTCAGTTTCCATGAGGTGTCCCATTGCGACGAAGAGATCTTCGTCAGAGAGCCCGCCGTAGTAGTAGGACAGGGATGTCAAAGCAACGACAACATCTGGGTGGCTGAACTCGGACCGAGGCGACGGGTTATCTTTTGCACGGTATGGAACAGCAAGCTGTGTAGGTGGCGTGCGAGAAGCAAGGCCGTAGTTCACCCGCCATCGCTTCTGCCCCAGCACGAATTCGAGCACACCACATGCGACGATGCCTCGGATGAGGAGGAGGGACGATTTCGTCGTGTCGGTCCAGAAAAATGAGTCCTCGACCGCATGAATCTCGGCCTCATCGAGCTCGGCTTTGGTGATGTACGAATAGACAGCTTTGCGGATTTCTTCTGGTTGTCGAGAGACCTGGAGTGTCATGAGCCCATTGTTGCAGATGTAATCAGCAAGACGTTCTTTGAGCAAACCGCCGGCGTCTGGGCGGAGGATGCGGATTCGAGGAAAGCTTCCTGGCTTGCCTGGCTGGTATTCCAGTGAATTGGGCAGCTGCTCGGCTATATCAGGCGCCAGGACCCTCACCAGATTCAGCAGTTGCTGTACCACTAGCCAGCGATCCGGACTGAGCTCGATGGGACACTGCGTACCCATTGTGTAGATCAGCTCGAATCGGACGTTGAAGTTCTCGTCGCTCTCGTCTACGATATCCCGCGCATCTCCGTCGAAAAAGTCCAGCGTAGACACCAGATGCCGTCCAGCATCTTGCCTGCCTAGGATGTAGCATTCAAGTGCCATGAGCTGGAACGACAGAATGTGCTCGGGCTGTATCAACAGAACGCCGCCTGATGAAACGCAGTCTCGTAACATGTCCGCAATATTGAGAGCCGCCGTGCTGTCCAGCTTGAGCGACCGCGAGATGGGCATGTAGTAGATCCGTCGGTTAAGCATTCCACCGAGTTTCGAGATCAGCATCTGCGCCATCTGCTTGGACTGCGGCTTGGCAACAATGACTCTGACCAGCTGCCGTCCATCAGCAAGAGCAGCTGCCACGACGGGAACGATGACACTGGACTTTCCCTCGCCCATGTTGAGCTGCATCACCGAATTCTTGCCGTCTGGTGGATCTTGCATTTGCTTTGCAACTTGCATTTGGACGGGCCGAATGAGGAAACCGCTCTCGACCTCCATCAACAAGGATTCCGGATGTTTTGCGGGATCCCAAGTCTGATGCCCTGCGTTTTGCAACTCGTTGATGAGATCCGGCTTACTCACTTTCGTCAGCCTCTCTGCTCGCTGCATTGCGGTGATCGCGAGCGCATACCGAACCAGACATGCCTTCCAGGCGTCGGTCCGATGGTGCCATCTATCGTGAGCCAGTTGCTGTAGGAGGAACGTTGGTGAGATCCGAGGGCGCTGATATGTAAACCCAGTGCTACTTGAGCTTGCCAGTGGAGTGATAGAAGCCTCCAGAAGCCCATACAAATCCTGCACGTATTTTTTGCATGACCTGAAATAGGACAAGAGCGCCTCGGCGTTCACATTCGCCGACAGCTCTCCATCATGATCACGAGACATGAGTGCATCTAGACTCGCGCGGAGATCGTCCAAGTACTGTGCCTCGGACTCTGATCGGGTTCCACGATCCTCCAAGGTCTTGATGACGTTTTCAAGTCGTGGCGTCTCTCGAATACCCTCTGTCGGGGTCGACAACCCGAGAGTATCGTGGAAAGTGTGGCAAATGTCCGGAAGGTCTGGTGCGGGAAGGAAGAAGATGCTGCGCTCGGGTACGTATCCGAGGGCGCTCGGATTCGATTCAGGCAAGCTCACATTCAAGCTGACCGATTCAATGCTCTCCCACTCAAAGCTGCGAATACCCTGTTCGATTGATCCCAAGTACTGGTCGAGCAGTGTGTTGTCATGCCATAATCCAAACAAGACCGTGATGTCTTCCATGGCTCGAACGACGTTGATATAAATCGATAAAATAGCTGGCGTCTTGGGAACTTCACATGGCCATTGCACGGTGAGTGCATTCACGAAAGCCGTGGCTGCCGCGCTCCGCGAAGTGCGCCATACTTGTTTGCATCGACTGTCGTACGCATGTTTCTTCTCATTTCTCTCTCTATGAAGAGCGAATTCTGGGCACTTTCCGAAGGGCCAGAAATGCGCCTCGGTCTTTCTCGAAAGTTCCCTTCGAGCGCAAGAGACGCCGACATTTGGTTTGAACGACATCTTCCATGGTGCCGGAATCTGTGCCAAAACCGTAGACTTGAGAAACATGGCGACTGACTGCAACACTGACAAATCCGCTTTTGGATTTCGCGCAATTGTCGACAGCCACATCATGATCGAGAACTTGTGTTGTTTCGAGTCCTTGGAAGTTCCGATGCAGTGATACAAGGCTGGCAGATACTGCAGAACGTAGTCGTATCCCTCCTTTACCAATCCAGCATCATATTTCAAGCTCGCCAATTTGATCGATACTTGCGGCCCATGAATCATGTCATAGGCACACAGTGCCTGCCAAAGGCCACCGTTAGCAAGCGCTGGGTAGAACAGGCCAACACCGTCTCGAAAGACGAGCTGGGATATGTTGGAAGCCTGAATAGCGAGTTGCGAGTCCGACCGACGATCGCGGGCTGTGTACTGTCGGTCACGCTGGACTGTGTGGTCTTCTGCTCCGAAACCAGAAACTCTGAATGTAGCAGATCGGATGTTGTCCCGCCGGATGAGGTGCTCATCGATATCATTCAGAGAAGGAAAGGTGAGCTGGGCGTCGGGGAAGAATATCCTGGCCCGCTCAGCCTGCTGTAACAAAGTCTTGGCCATGGTGATAAAATGACCATGTTGGGACAGAAAACCCATCTTTTTCCACCCGACTGTTTGCATGACGCGCAAGTGGACTGGATAATGGCCGCGGCGAGGACTGAGGCCGCTTATCTTGACCAGCATGTCTATATGCTCTTGCGAGAGTTGGTCGAAGGAGCGAACAGCTGCAGATTTCAAAATTGTGAGCGCTTGCTCAGTACCAGTCTTGTGCGTCAGAGGATCAACGAGGCAGAATGAAGTGAGCGCATGGAGGTAAGCCTGGAATAGCTTGCAGCCCAGCTCGCTATTGTCGAGTAGGCGGCCAAGCGTCGGGTCAACACGCAGGGCATGGACTTTGTGGATTGACGCTTTGGAGACGGCAACAGAAATGTGGCCGTTTGTTTGTTGGTAAGCGACCACGTTTGACTCTGGCAACAGCACCATGCGGTCGTCACTGGTCGAATGCTTCAAGACAAGCTTGCTTCGCAGCCCGACGAAGGTGCCAAGAGACTGATCGGCATCCACTGCCATCGATCGGAATTCGTTGGACACCAAAAGCCGACTTCTCTGTGCAAGGCTGAAGCTGAGACGTAATGTTGGAATGCTGACGAGGAGAGCTTTCGTATCGTCACTTGACTGCAGAATGCTGTGAATGTGTCTTTCATCGGCCAAAGGTTCAAGAACATGAGATACGCGATGCAAAGTCGAACAGCCAAGACCAACGACAGAGGATCCAGATTTTGACAACTCCCATTGACTCCGAAGTCGTGATAGCGTCCAAACTTCAGGTGAAGTTGGATTCCATGGCTCGGCGACTGGTCGAAATTCAACAGTTTCAGTTGCAGTATTGTACCAGTGTACGTAATCATCCACAAATGAAGTCGGATATGCTTCCCCAAAGACGCCCTTTGGTATTGTCTCGTAAGTCACGTCGCCCTTGGTGGCTCTGACGATGAGATCACCGCCTGACATACCCAGCTGGACAGAGGAGCCCCCAAATTCACGCTTGGTGGAAAATTGAAAGCCGGGTGTGACGGATGGCATCACTTCAACGACAGCCTTGCCAAAGAGGGTTGAGTATTGGGGGTGTGCACGATACTCCTGCGGCGGCTGGTCCAGCGGTAGACCGTTCACGAGAAGTTCACCGCTGAGCAAGTTGTAGTGAACTCCCATACTAGTTGCTTGCGTCGTAGCAAGCGTGTCCGTGGTCACCCAGTGATCGATGGTCTCAGACGCTGGGCGCCAGGTAGAGCCTTGCGTGTACGCTGACCAAGCCTTCTTGATCGCATCGTCCAGGGCACAGGGATTCTGTGCCAGACACTTGCAAGCACGGCACAGGAGCCGCTTCTGTCGCATGGCCAGGAGAGCGAGAAATGACTCCCGGCCGGACGGTAGAGTGTGCTCTCCCTCCTGCACAATAATGGAGGCTTGCACAAGAATCGAGGCTTGCTTCTTTCCACCGAGGACAATTTCAAGATGGTGGCGATCGATGTCGAAAGTCGACGTGCAGATCAGCGCCACTTCGACGCTCTTGGCCGTGAACGCAGTCCTGTCGCTGTGGTCCACTGCCTCATATGCTTTGTCTCTCAGGCTGACGACCCATTCCATTGCAATCTCGCGGGCGGTCGACAAAAAAACGAGGCAGGCGCTCTGCACTTCAACAGAAGCACTCAGAGAGAGTGCCCGAGCTGCGATAGCGGCGAATATGAAAAGAGCCTGAGACGATTCCCAATTGCTCTTGACACGCTGCAGCGCTGTTGTAAGGTTTTGTAGTAAAAAGCGCCCATTTTGCTCATTGTTGAAGAACTCGTGGGAGCTGCGTAAGGTTGCTTGCCCTTTGTGGCTGCCGTGGTGAGGGAGACCTATTTCCTCAGATGGTGGACCAGTTTGGTACGCGCATTGAAGCATGAACAGCGTCGTTTTTGGCTCCTTGAAATCCACAGTTGGCATGGCAAGTTGCACCAAGATATTCGACCATTGGATGCGATGACCAAGTGGGAGGGTACACAAGTCCTTGTATTCCTCGAGAGTCATGTTCGCAGGACAGTCTTCTTGACTGGCCAGGACAGTGTTCGGCCCTGGACCATCAGGGGCAGAGGCAGGGCGGAACAGGAAACGTTGCAGAGCTTCACAATGCATTGTGTAGGTGCAGGCTCGAGGAATGACGTCCTTGAAGGTAAAGTCTCCGGGATATTGATCATCGTGAGAGTCGTAATATTTGTATTGTAGGCCGTTAGGGACGCATACTTGAGATTCCTGAAGCGCTGTGATTGTTTTGTTGCGGTAGTGCGTACCAAGTAACGGCTTAGTTTGGGACAAAAGGTCGATCCGTCGATGAGACCATTGTCGAGTATGCCATTGCGCAAGGTGTGGATCATTGGCCGACAGCAGATATTTCGTAGAAGGTTGAACAAGGGGAAGAATGCCTCCGAGCACATCCCGGAGAAGCACCAACCGCACACTTCTCCAATTCGCAAACCACGAAGGTACATCCAGCTCAAATACGACCAGCTTGGCTTGGACATCATTGGATGGAAGTGGCCACTCATGAACAGTGATCGACAGACGGTCACGTTGAGAGGCGTAGGAGCACTTCTGACATCTGTGCGGATAGTGCACTTGCTTTGTCTCTGGTGGATCGCAAAAGGTGTCGATGACCTTGGTGATGGACTCATGCTCGATCCCATTGTAGAGTGCATCAAGGCGATTGTACTGGGCTTTCACCTGCTGGAATTCCAGTCGTTTCGCTCGGCGAGCGGTTTCAGCGTGGGATACAATTTTCGACAGCAGCGCCTGATGAGAAGCTGACTTGTCAAAATACTGGCTGGCGAAGCTATTGCTGCTGTGTGTAGCAAACAAAAGATCTGTTTTCTTTCCGCTTTGGCGCCTTCGTGTCTCGATGTAGTCCTCCAAGTTGCGAAGTCTCTCCATCTGGCCAACCAACGGCAGAAGCAGGTTCTGGAGCGCGTGTGCGGGGATGCCAGGGTCATATTCGATGAGCCATGGACAGTGTCGAAGTGCAGCTGTGTCGCAAGCCACCCACAGCTCAAACATGGTCAACACCATCACAGACGTTGTCTCAGGATTACCGGAATAGTGGGATTTGGCAAGATGGTGGTATTGGAGCATCAGATCGTGCAACCTGTCGCAGACGTCGTCTTGTTCATTGGCGCGGACCCAGTCAATGAGGTGCTGTGCTACCCACTGCTCGAAATTGAAGAGATTGGCAGCGGCGTACAGGCCTTTGAAGTGACTGTTGGGTAAGGTTGGAAAACAGGCAGGATCATACTTCAGGAGAAGCGAAGAAGGCACGAAGCGAGAAGAGGTGCTTCCATGCTGTCGACCATGCATCGCTTTGACGTGGTCGTCGAGCGCGCCGATTGCGACCAAGGTGTCTTGTTCGAAGTTCAGCGTGGAGAGCATGGCCAATTGCAGGTCTCGAGAATCCACTTGCTGACACGAGTACCACGTCTTTTCAAGGCATTTGTAGGACTGCTGAAGGATGTCGTCAATGCTCGCCCTGACTTTCCCGGGAAGAAGCGGAGGCCCTGTGCCAGACAGCTTCCGCAGTCGCCAGTCAATCTTCGCAGCCATGGCGTAGAGCATGTCGGGGGCAAGACCATCACGGGTTGCTAAGCTCAAAATGCAGCTCATGAGGAAGACCATGACCTCCTTGTAGAGAGCACTGGAGCCACCGGATGATCGAGAGAGTATAAGTTGTAGAGAGACTCGGATCAACAGCCACATTGGCGACCGTCTCCAAGGAAATTTTGCGTGGTCCCAGAGCACCTCGTCCCGAGTATTCTTCGAGATGGAGGAGACAGAGATCGGGGTTCCAATGCCTGCTAGGACTCCCATGAACAGCTCGGAGACCATTGCTGGGTTGGCTGTGTCGCGGAGCTCGTCATGTAGTTGGCCGCTTTTCAGCGATTGAGGCCTGTGATATCTCATCAGTGAAAGTGATAGACAGGAAGTTTTCCGGAAAAACTCACTGCATGCCTGGTACTTGCTGGCAGCTCATGGTCGAAAGGGTGTTTGCTACCATTGTCACGAAGTCGGGCTGGTCGAGAATCTTGGCGGGTACTGCAACAGCTTGTCCAGGAAAGGTGCGGGTGAGCCTGCCCTCCGTTTGGACAACATCAGCATCAAGCGGCGAGAGCTCGAACACCTCGAACACTAGTTCATCCTGCCGTCGAGTAATGAGGACTGCAGCATTTTGAGAGCTGACATTGGCGGCTAGACTCCGTCCCACTGGAAGTGATGCCAAGGTCTTGCGAAGGGCAATTTCGTCGATTTTCCCGCCTGGCAAGCTGTTGATTGCTTTGATGTTGACGAGAAGTGCGATGGCATTTTCGAGTGACTCTAGAGGTGATTGTGGAAGAAGTACGCTTCGCAGTCTTCCCAACACCCACAAGGTGGTGTTGATGAGGGTGATTTCGCTTTCCTCGTCCGCTTTCTGGGGCAGCTGCGGCGGCAGAAAGACGTGATGCACGACGCGCTGGACTTCGTCCACAGTCACAGACATCGCCATGATGCCTGATGCTTGCAGAATCAGTGTATGCTTGAGGATTCTGATTCAGTTTGAGATCGAAAAGCTGGTTTGCAGGTCATGTAAACATAGCAAGACGACGTCAAAAGAGGGCCTGCAAAAATGTTTATGGAGGTCAGCACAAAAGCTGTCGTTTGCTTTGGTTCGTTTGCACGGTGGAAGTTGTTTGAACGTGAACATTTCGAAACCAAAGCATCTAGCCGAAGTGGGTGGGTCTATGGTTGCCTGCAGAACCAGTCAGATAACGAAACGTTGACATGAAATATTGATAACAAAGAACATCTGGCTAAGTCCTTGGTACAATGACGATCCAGTACACGTCTGGAACCAGCAGCATTATGGGGCTGCGGTAGGCCTCACACATATGAGCCATGGAAGGGGGAACATAGGAGGCCTACCATTCGCTTCAAGATGAGAGAGCGATCACCGTTATCCGTACCCAGCCATCACAGCCAGCTTCAGGACGGCCTCGTTCCTTGAAAACTGACCAAGAATGGCATAGTTTCCGTTGTGAGTGACACCTGGCAGCACTAAAGTTGACTAACCACACCTGGTACATCAGACAGGTAACGGCCAGAGTCCCATGATTTACCAAATCAATAAGCACAGTGCCGTCAAGCCTGAAATTTGCAGTCACGAAGTGTGCAGGAAATTGAGGGGCCTGCAGGCCTGTGAGACGCACCCAGTCGTTGAAAGCTGGGGGTGTGTGCGGGGAAAGACCACACGATGTTTCTTCTGGAGTTTTCCGAGCTTGTTTGGGAAAACGGACGGTGACAAGCCAAACCCCATCAGAATTTAACGGGCGGCAAGATCATTTCTCAAACGTGAATATCAGACGGCTTGCGAAAGTAGAAAATTAAATAGTTACAAGGTCAAATGTACGAAAATTTAAATTCCTTACATCTACCCTACTATCTTATAATGATACCCTTCTTTATTTTAAACTTAAAACCTACTATTGTTTAATTTTCTTAAGCTCCCTAATTCTCTCCTCTATTAAGTTTTATTTTTATTAAATTATCTAAATAAAAGCTTTTACTAATTTCTACTTTAATATTTTTAATACACTTTAAGGATTCTTTAACATACTTTTTTTATATTTATTTTCTACCTTATAATTTTAAGTATCTTATTTCTAATTTAATTATTTATTTTTAAATATAAAATTTAACAATGAAAAGTTTTTAAAAGATTTAAAAACGATTATTATTTATTATTTATTATTTATTATTTATTATTTATTATTTATTATTTATTA
>MAVT02001480.1:0-12347 GCA_001702395.2 Diaporthe helianthi
ATCTTATAAAGTACTTTATCTAAAAAGTAGATAAAACTAAGTTAGCTAAGCTTAAAAAGACGCTCTACTAAATAAACTAGAGAATACCCTAGTTATAGAGATAGAAAATAGTTAAATTAACTTACTTTAAAAAACCTATAGTTATAAGTCTTTTAACCTTATACTTAGGAGGGAAATAAATATTACATAGTACTATAAATAGTAATAATTTATTAAATGTAATATATAATATATCTTTATTAAAATAATAAATATTATATGAGATATAAATATTATTTAAAAGAATTATTTAAAATAAATAAATAAATAATAAATTTAATAAGTTTAAGTAGAATATTTCACTATATTAATTTATAATGAATATAGTATAGATATTAAATATTATATTAATTTAATTTATATAATATACTAAAACTTTATAAGAAATTATATTAAATAAAAAATTAACTCTAAAATATAAGATATTAAAAATAAACTAATAAAAATAAAATACAAAGTATTAGATATATTTAGAATTAAATTAATGAAAATAATAATATAAGAAATATAAGATAGTAATAATGAGTTTATGCAAATATAATGAATAATACTAATAAAGAGAGTAAGCTAAAAGAATAAATAAAAAGAAAAAAGTTCAGTAAAGTAAAAATAAATGAAATAAGGTAAATGAAATAAAATAAATAAGTAAAAGAGTAAGATAAGAATGTAAAATAAAGGAAATAAAGTAAAATAAAGTAATAAAATAAGGGAAATAAGTTAGATAAATTTTAAGGTAAAATTAGAGTAAAATAAATATAAGAACAAAAATAGTTTTAAAGACTTAATATAATTCTTTTTAAACTAAAAGTATTTCATAAGTAAATAGATTACTTTTCGATTTCAAAAACTATATATAATGTTATAGAAAAGCTTTAAAACTAAAATTTAAAACTAAAATTTAAAATTATATATTTAAAGCATTTATAAAGGGTAAAATTAACTAAGGTTTTAATTAAATATAGCTTATATCTCGATACTTATTAATTTATAATAATAAATTAAGCATTAGTTAGGTAATAAAATATAAGGTATTGTTTTAGCGATGCCGCTAAAGTGGGGTTAACTTGTATTAGCTAACGGAGTATCTAGTCTAATAACAATAGCGCTGTCAACAGACTCATCAATGCCCACTTACCTACGTATCTATTTAGAACATTGAGCGAATACGTATAATAGTGCGGACCAAGTTGACAACTTGAAAAATGCCCAATACGGAAAACTGATTCGTATTAGAGGTAGGCCATCCCATCAGCGTATCGGCGTTAAGACAGGGTCGGACACCGGTGCCGAGCCGGGAGTTTGGCCCGAGCCTCGGAGAACTCTCAAAAATCGCATTAATCAGCGGCGGTAATCGCCCCTCCAAGATCCAACCATCCCGACATTCCGTCCATGACGATCCGTCCATGACGATGGGTTCGACAGTGGAGGTGTCCAATAATATTACCTTGCATTTCTTCTCTGCCAGAACGTGATTGTTCCGGCTCGTAGGATAAGAAATTCAACGGCTCAACTTCCCACGAGCAAACGAACGAGCAGTCCACGACACCATCCGCTCCCCTCCCCTCCCCAAGCAAACAGTCCACGACCGAGAGAGCAGAGGCAGAGAAACATGGGAGCAGGCATTCCCGACCTTCCGATCCTGGAAGCCGAAGACTCAATGCTGTCCAGGAAATTCGGGCGCGAGCTCTCCAACTACTTCGCCGGCAGCCCTCTGAACCGCGTCGGCTTCCTGCGGGGCGACAACGCCTTCCTGCGCTCGGCCTTCTCCCACCCCTCGGCCCGCTTCCTCCTCCTGAACAACCTCGCACCTCTGGTCGACGAGACCGAGAAACAACTCGCCTATGTGGGATACCCGGAGGTGACGCCCTTCACGGGGCCAGACCCCTTCGAGAAGACCGAGGAGCAGATGATTAAGGAGTTCAACTCGGACGAGTTCAAGCCGCTCATCCTACTACTCGGGCTCGACGACGCGAACAAACTCCCGTCCTCGGCGGAAGACCAGGAATTTCAGTACAAGGAGTACAAGGGCAGGCCGTACTTTGCTGTCGACGTCACGCCTAAGGGTGCTGGCGCCGAGGGGGCCAACAAGGTCCTTGACGCTGTCAAGGCGAAGGGATACTCGTTCTACCAAAATCAGAGGCATATGGGGCTGGCAGCCGGTGATGGTAAGGGACTCCTCCCCTAGCAGCGCAACCCCACAAAAAAAACATGAGAACTCCGAACGTGCTCGCTGACACTCACTTCCTCCTCCCAGCGGCCATTTACGCCAACGCGCGATCCCTCACAGACTGGAACGGGCGCATCCCCTTCTGCGCACAGTGCGGCCACAAGACCCTATCAATAAACGCAGGGACGAAGCGCACCTGCCCACCGACCGACCTCGCGGGCGGAAAGCTGACGGAGCGCCCAGACTGCGCGTCGCGGCACGGCGTGTCCAACATCTGCTTCCCGCGCACGGACCCGACCATCATCGTGGCCGTGGTGAGCGCGGACGGGCAGCGGCTGCTGCTGGGGCGCAACAAGCGGTTCCCCCCGCACTGGTTCAGCACGCTGGCCGGGTTCCTGGAACCGGGCGAGTCGATCGAGGAGGCTGTGCGCCGCGAGGTGTGGGAGGAGAGCGGTGTCAGGCTTAGCCGCGTCGTGATACACAGCTCGCAGCCGTGGCCTTTCCCCGCGTCGCTGATGATCGGCGCCATCGCTCAGGCTGCGCCCGGCGATGGCGAGAAGATCGACCTCGGCCATGACCCGGAGCTTGTTGATGCCCGATGGTTCTCGACTGAGGAGGTCAAGGAGGCGTTGCAGGTCGGTGTTTCTGGCATTGGGGAGCCGGCGCCTGCTGGATACAAGGAGGGCGGCTTGCGGTTACCACCCCAGACAGCCATTGCGAATCGTCTGATCACGGCTGTGATAGATGGGTTTGTCGGCGGTAGTTCCAAGATCTGAGAGGTCAGGATGGATCTTGGAACAGCTCTTTCGGCATATAGAAGATGTGTTCAAGGAACAGACAAGACATTTGAAGCGAGGAGTTGTTGGAGTGGCACAAGTGTCAAGCATTTGCAGTGAACATTGTCAGCTGCCAGTTTTGTGCGGTGGTGAGCATTGTGTGGCATTGCGTCACGTGGTGGGAATGTTCTCGGTTGCAATACAAGGCTCAGTGAATTTCAACGGGTGTCAAAACAAAATTCCCGACGGTACTGAATTAGGCGCAACAATCACCGAGGGAGAGAATGGAAACCTGTCAATTAATACTCGTTTTGGCCGCGGATAGAATCATGTCCATCAGCCCATCAGCCCATGTTGAAGGGGCACTGCGGAGTACCTGTACCGTTCTACATAGGTGAGGCAAGTCTTGGGGTGGGCGTGCATGAGGTCTCGCCGATAAGACCGATGACAGAAACAGCCTAACCGAATCAGGAGTAGACCCCACTATCGGGCACCATAAAACTTCAAATCAGCAGCGCGTCGCTTTTTTGCAACTTTTCCCTTCTCTCCTCCCTATCAGTAGGAATCCCTGGTACACCGTCATGTGAACCAGGGAATCTTTAACCACTGGAGGCTCCGCTACGGCGGCTTGCTGAGGGTCTTCCCATATTCTCTATGGATTTTCTTCCGTTCCCGGCCTCCTTGAGCAACGTTTTTGATCACCTTTTCCCTTCTTTTATCGCGCTGGACTTCGTTTCTAGGTCCAGTACGGTGGGGTGGTCGCGACATTCCAACAACGTACATGTGATTTTGCAGTGACTGTTTTTGTTTGTTTGCAGGGCTCGCATTTGCCCTCGCGTGTTGAACTGTAGACTTGCTTTAGACGCGTGTAAAATTGTTTCGCAGGTTTTGCCATGCTCGCGCGTGTTGCGCATGGTTGCCAGCCGCTGTGCGTGCAGGCGAGCATAGAGCTTCCCTGCTGCGAATGTAACAAACGGGCAACCCAGGCGTGTCTTCATGAACACAAGCTGCTGTGTTGACCTCGAGATATCCCATGGGACAGTTTCTTGGGCGATAGTCTCTGAGGGCGACTCCCAAGGGACAGTCTCCTAACGGAAGCCTTATGTGGACAATCCTGTGGACAACCCCGTGGACAACCCCGTGGACAACCCCGTGGACAACCCCGTGGACAACCCCGTGGACAGCCCCGTGGACAAATTCCGTGGACAGCCCCGTGGATAATTCTGTGGACAGCCTCGTGGACAATTTCGTGGACAATCCTGTGGACAATTTCGTGGACAATTTTGCGGACAATCCTAAGGACCATCCTGTGGACAGCCCCGTGGACAATTCCGTGGACAGCCCCGTGGACAATTCCGTGGACAATCCTGAGCACAGCCCCGTGGATAGACTCATGTGGGAAAACCTCCTGTGGGACAGCCTCTCTTGGGACAACCTCTCTTGGGACAGCCTCTCTTGGGACAACCCCTCCTAAGACAACCTCTCCCAGGTTCACCTCCCTCGGGATGGCTTCTCGTACGATAAACTCCCAAGAGACAACCTCTGACGCATGAACCTCCCGAGACAAACTGGAGGGACGGACGCCCAAGGCGCCTCATGTGGAGGCCACCTTATTTAAATAATGTTGTGTGGAATACCATGCTCATGAGAGAGTGTTTTTGGGGCCCCTCTGTGGTATCAGTGTTGCTCTGGACAACATCTGTCAAGCAGCTCTCTGTGAACCATTTGCCCAGGCTCAGCACTTGAGGACAACCTACCGGTACCTAGGCGCTGAAATGGACCTGCCGAAGAATACCTCTCACGGGGTAAGTACACCGTTGAACGTGCCCAAGTACGCTCCATAACCTCACAAATACAAGAGACTGTAATCTCTCCGTCAAACATAGCAATTTAATACATTTTGAAGCTGCTAAACCACCGCACTCATGAACCTGATGTCTTCCTACACTTCAAAGTGCAGCCTTTGTCCAGCGGCGGCCGCCGCGCTAGCTCACGTGATCCGACCCACTTATTGTGGCCAACCAGCGCTGTCCCCACTGCTGGCCCGAAAAGTTCCCTACTCCTCCAAAAATCTCGACTGCCCTCATCCGTTTTCCTCCCAGTTGTTCCATCTACAAACTTCGTCAACGCCAAGGCGCAATAATCCTCACCATTAGAACCACCAGATTTCTATTGGAAGACCGTCAAGATGTCGAAGATCACGGTCGCCGGAGTGCGCCAGAACGTGACTGAGCTGCTCGACTACTCGTGAGTGCGAACTCTTCCTCCCGTGCCGTGGCGACACCACGATCCATCGCGACATCTTACAGCTGCTGACAATGATTTCTTTACTTACAGGGAGAACACCAAGAAGAGGTACAGCAATAGCCCCCGCGTTCGGCTATTCAGCGTACTGACCGTCACAGGAACTTCCTCGAGACCGTCGAGCTCCAGATCGGCCTCAAGAACTATGACCCTCAGCGTGACAAGCGTTTCTCCGGCACCATCAAGCTGCCCTCGGTGCCCCGCCCCAACATGAGCATCTGTATCTTGGGTGACCAGCACGATATCGACCGTGCCAAGCACGGCGGTGTCGACGCCATGTCGGCCGACGACCTGAAGAAGCTGAACAAGAACAAGAAGCTTATCAAGAAGCTCGCACGCAAGTACGATGCCTTCATCGCTTCCGACACCTTGATCAAGCAGATTCCCCGTCTCTTGGGTCCTGGTCTGTCCAAGGGTACGTAAAATCCCACGGCCGGCTCTCCTGGCTGGAAGGAGAGACAAGCAAAAGAAAAAACCGGAATACTGACAAAGAACGTACAGCCGGCAAGTTCCCTACCCCCGTCTCCCACGCCGACAACCTCACCGACAAGATCATCGAGGTCAAGTCCACCATCAAGTTCCAGCTGAAGAAGGTTCTCTGCATGGGTGTCGCCGTCGGCAACGTTGGTATGGATCAGGAGGAGCTGATTGGCAACATCATGCTTGCCATCAACTACCTCGTCTCCCTGCTGAAGAAGGGCTGGCAGAACGTTGGAAGCCTGACCATCAAGGCTTCCATGTCTCCCCCCAAGCGTCTCTACTAAGTTGGCGTCGCATTTGTGGTTGTGACGGAGGTCTTTGCAACATTCGGAAGATCAGCATCCTTCGATGCTTTGGCGTTAGACGCCAGTTAGACAATCACAATGAACGAGACTCGACTTGGACTCTCTGAGAGCCGATCAAACCTTACAACTATCCCCGAAATCTTGGTCTCCTGTGAAAATATTGCGTGCAGCCCCCACCCACATCGGGCAAGTCGCGATTGGTGCGAACAGTTGCATTATCGGGCTGCTGGCCCGCCAACGTGGTTACCTCTCTTCCCAAACATGTAGACTCATTCCACTCGCAGCCTACGTTGCACTGCACGCCAGATTTTCCAACGGCCTGCCCACTTTGTCACAGGTCCTGGCGCACATCCCTCCAGTACTCAAGACAAGTCTCCATTTGCCACCGCTTTCACGGCGCTCGACTGTCGGAAGGAGACCCGCACATGTAGCTTCATGATCGTGCCCGCCTCACGTAGGCCACGCACACCCAGAAGGCCGTTCGTGCCGTTGTCGTCAGGCCGTGATGCTTTCGCCTCCTCGGGTGTCAGAACCAGGTGTGAATATGGAAGTCTCGGCCACATGAGGTCAGGTCATGCAGCCTGGGGATCCCCGGTGTCGATCTGGGTCCATGGTAATCGGCCAAATCCAGTGGCGAAATGGGATCTTGGACGATGCAGCTTACCATCACATCGTCCGAGGGAATGAATGCAGAGATACACAGCATAGGACGTCAGCTCGAGATGCCATTCGCAGAGGTGCGATTGATTTATCTTGTGGTGGCAATTTATCCTATCGTGCCGATTAATAATCGGGTCATCCCAACTCGGTGGGCAGTTGAGAACTGATGTCTATGATGAATGAGGCTTGCTCGCCAACCCCACCGACTGTACGGAGTAGCTCGGCGCGTCTCAAGCGATGCGCAGCGTCTTATGTAGCACTGGGGTCACGTCACATCCCCACGAGATCATGGAACGTCGACCGGATGCTGTACATTCCGGATGCCACGCTCCTCGTTTGTTACTACACTACCCACTTACTTACTTGACACCTAGTCAAGACGATGGTCCTCAGGGCCGCCAGGTGGCACCAGTTGACCTCGGGCCCCCTGGTCGGGTCGTCCACCACGGGGCAGAGTCAGCCTCACCAACACTGCCGTGCAAGCGTGTAAAGGGTCTAGCCCGCACGCAGGTCACGTCAATTGATTTAGCATGAGCCACGTTGATGCTGGTGGGAGTTTCCCTAAAGTCCGAGGAGGAAGGAGCCGGGAGGGACGGGAGGACGGGAGGACGGGAGGACAGGGCTAGAACCACACCACTCAACACAAAGCATAGCAGTCCAGCTGGTCACAGTTCGCAGATCGCTGGCATCTCTCATCATGCGTTCCCGGAAAACGGTTATTAACCAAACTTACAGTGCAGTAGATACAGGCAAGTTCCTGATCTACACTACACTAATCAGCCCTCTTGACCCTCCACGGGAATAATAAGGCTGTCGAGGGGGACCCCCGATTGTCAAACTCGAGGCCTGCAAAGCGATTGGCTCTTCACGTCGAAGCCTTGCTGCCGGCGAGGACAGGCTTGGGAGCTGGTCTGAAACGGGTGCTGGGGAGGGCAGGGGAGAGGTAAGGTACATACTTGTAGGGCCGGCCCACTCACCGATACGCGTTTCCGGGGTGTACACGAGGTTATCGATGATCTTCACAGGGGGGGGGGGCGCCTCCACTTCCGAAACCCGGGTTCCCACATCAGTCAGGGTGGGCGGGGTGAGGTGAGGTGAGTCTCCCGGTCAGCCCCGTCCTTGGTGAGCCGCAAGTTCTAAGTTGCAGCCGGGAAGGCATCAAATATCCTCCGACTGGCGCCTTTGCAACTCGATTCCTCTACAGTAGTTCCCGCCTGCTCCAGCTGACAAAAGGGCCCGCTTGACGTGCAGCAGGGGATGGACGAAACCTGAAGCCGTTGGACGACAATGACTGGGATGGCATATCTGAGGGATGAATGCGATACGACAGTCATAAAATTCTCCGAATGACCTCGGTCAGCTGTCATGCAAGAACTGTTTCCAAACAATAAGATGGCGGCGCGCGGGACGTGTTTCCTTTTCCTCGCCCGGGGGAGAGTTCGAGGACAGGTCTCGAGTCTCGCCTGCGCCCGCAGAGCTGTGCTGTCTACGCTTACCGCAGCGGTTGGCGGTTGGCTGTTGGCAACGTTTGAGCCCTGTTCCGGGAAGTCAGAGGGGAATCTTGAAGACAATATAAGCTTCTCGCATAGCCAAGTCTAAAAAGGGAGACCGTGGCGGTTTAGGTGCTGCCCCCATGCATCACCGATCGATACGCTCTGGAGTCGAGTTCGTGCTCTATTCCAACGTGGGCAGTGGCTCGCCGCCGAAAGTAAAGAAGGCTAGACGAAACCTAATTCTGGCTTGTAAGGCATACATACATACATGCACCACCACTGCGGTCGAGTCGACTCACCTCACGTTTTCGTATAGGTTGTTGGCCTGGGTATATTGAAACACTCCGACCCACGAAGCATCAGGAACCCGGTATCAAACTTCCGATGTGCCCTCCGCCCGCGGCAATCGATAGGGAAGGATTCCAGGAAAGAGTGGGGAGCAGACATCGCGACTGGACGGATCGTGTGTGTATTTCTGTATCCGTACAGTACTGTCCACGGTATTCCCACACATTTCCGGAAGGTAACATTGGCGTCCAAGCGTGCCACGACCAGAGTAATGAAAGGCCCACTTCTGTCAACAAGGCACAGCACCAGACAGAGCCTCGGAGCTTAGTGGGAGGTGGCGCTCGAGGCTGATGCGTGCCACCGCAACCGATTAGCCGAGTGCCACACTCTTTTGGGGCGTTTCGCCATGTTTGTCGGGCTGTCTGGGCCGCAGCCATCGTTTCTCAAGATTTCAATTACGTTCCTGGCTGTGTGACAGATGCACACTAAGGTCGAGCCAGGCGAGTTTGACCACCACGAACACTGCCCGTGCGCTGCTTGAAACACTGCAGGTGAGGAGCTGCCACGAGCAGACTACCGAACGCTAATATGCATCCTGCTCCCTAGCCTAGCCTAGCCAGAACCCAGAACCTCGGATCTGTTCGACCACGCTCCTGGTGCTGGCCCTCATAGCATGGCCATTAATGCGCAAAACAGAAAATGGCCAAGGGCGACCAAATACGGCAGACCAGCGAGCATCTCGAGTGTGCTTTGCTGTGCAGGTCGTATTCTCGTGTCGTCCGGCGCACACCGAGACAGCATCTGGACACACACACACACACACACCCAGATGCCAGACACCCATCTCGGAGACAACGTGGCCGGGGCCCCAAAATGACAGCTCACCCACACCACAGCACAGCACAGCACAGCACGAAACAAGATATGGCTTACCCTATCTGGAACAATACCACCCCCCATCTTGGAAAGAAAAACCTGGTTGTATCGGAAAACTGAGAACCGAAGGCGCAAGATGGATTGGTCAAGGGTCAAGATTATGTGGCTGACACCAATACCGTGCGTTACTCCACTCTCCCATACAGAAGACTACCCTAGGGTAAGCTAACCAGAGGGGAGTGGCCACATCTGTGCCTCATGACATCCATCGTAGCATTCTTCTCTTATGCACAGGCATCCGTGCTCATCGTCAGGGATGTGGCGCCAGAATTCAGAGTACCTAAGTAGGTAGCTGCCAGGCATGTCTGGGCGTTGCTCATCCTTCCCGTCCACGCCAGCTGTGTCGGCCAGGTTGTTCGGACACCCGTTAGCAATTGTCTGCTAGTGTCAACTGAAGAGGTGCTGGTCTTCATGGACAATATCAACCATGCTATTTCATCCGGAGCCGAAAAGAGACAGGGTCCTTGGCCTGGACTGGGACTACGTCCGAATGATGATGTTGCCTTGCCCACCAGTTGACATGGGGGTCATGGGCCCTTGATATCAAACGCAACACCACCGCCTTCGCCCCCTTCCTCTTTCTGTCTGGAGTGCTACGCAACCCACCAGATGACCGGATGAGAACACTCCCTTTTTCTTACGAAACCCTCTCTCGGTCACCAAATGTCAAGACTGACTCGGCGGTGCAGACATTGGCGGTACACATCTGGACCATGAACATGTTCGTCTTGATGTTTGCTTGAAAGAGGTCGTTCCATCCCACCACCCACCCTACTACTTCTCTGCCGGCCTTGGTTTCTTTCCTCTAGAAGAACTCGCCGCTTTGCTTCCCTTCTTCTCGAAAAGCTTCTCAGCTGCCCGCACCGAGTCCCTTCCCCACTCGGCGTAGGTAGCTGGCCTGCTCGTCATCAAACCAAAACGACAATGTTTCTCCCTCTGTCTGCCCTGCAGAAGTGGCCAACGCCCAACTATGCCAACCCGGAGAGGAGAGGGCCGGCGGCGGCCATCGTCGTCTCCGTGCTGCTTGGGCTCGTCACGCTCACCCTCATCATCCGCATATACACCCGCGTGTGGATATCCCGGGGCTTTGGGCTGGATGATGTGCTTATAATGCTCGCCTACGTAAGGCTTTCATGGTCGCCTCTATTATGCTCCCGTGCCAGAGCTGATGAAGAAACAGATACCAACTGCGGCCTTTGCTGTGGTCTCATTCATCGCCATGTGGAAATTCGGCTGGGGAATCCACGTCTGGGATCTTCCCATCGAATTGACCACGCCGAGCATACAGTTCAGGTAGGAAACTCTCTCTGGAAGACTGTCACTATATGTGCCAGCTTATCGCTGACACCGCAGTCATTCAGCCTGTCAAACCAGCTATTGTTCGACGTCGCGACAACATTGACCAAGCTGTCCATGCTGTCCCTCATTTACCGAGTGGTATCCGTCGAGAAGAGTCGCTACAGATACGTTGTCCAGGCACTGGCCGCCGTGGTCCTCACAGACGGTTTGATTTTCTTCTTCGTTACGACCTTTCAATGCCGGTACGTGGCTCTTCCTCCCGACATCTGCGAGGTGAATTGTTCCCACTGACCAAGCAATAGACAGGTCTCAGACTACTGGACTCTTTCGTTCGTCCCGCAAAACTGCATCAACGAAGAACGACACCTGCTGGCTGCTGGATGTATCAACACCACCACCGACTTCCTCATTGTCATACTCCCAATGCCATACGTTGCCAGGCTTAAGCTACCAAGGAAGCAACAGATAATGATAGTCAGCCTCTTCACGGGCGGCCTTTTGGTTACAGCAGCTGGCGCTGTGAGGACCTATATGTTTGAAATTATGCTTACGGATCCCGCTCGAGACTTGACATGGAATGCATGGGCTATAATCATCGTGAGCGCAATTGAGCTTTACATTGGCATCGTAAGTTATCTCTCTGAGCGGCTCACACACAGGCAAGAACAACAAACTCATGGTCAACCTCACAGATCTGCGCCTCCATCCCCGCCATCAAGCCCTTCGTGGCCCGCTACTTACCCATCATGCTCGAGAACCCGAGATACTGGCTGTCCAAGCAGTCAGAGAGCCGCCGGGACCCCTTCGAAAGGCCCTCAGCAGCAGGCAAGGGCCTCGAGCCCGACTTCTGGCTCGTGACGGCGAGGGACTCGACAACCACCACCACCTTCAACGACGTCGAATCGGCCAACGGCCTGGTCCTGCAGATGCAACCCCAGCCGCCCATGCCGGGCATGCCCACGCCGACCCGGCCGCCGCGCACAGTGTCGACCCTGAAGGCGGGGAAAGCCCTATCGGCCCTCGCCAACACCACCACCACCACCACAGCCACTGTTGCCGAAGCTGACGACAACGACCACCTCTCGGTCGTCTCGGCCGTTTCGGCAGTCCCGCCACCGCTCAACGTCATCAAGAGCCCGCGCGCCAGCACGTCCAGCAGCTCGCGGCCGTTGGACCTGAACAAGCCGCTGCCGCGGATCAGCACGGTGATGCTGGCCGCGAGCTTCGCGAGCGAGGCGCAGGCGCAGGCGCAGAGGCAGAGGCACATGAGCAGCGTCTACCAGTTCATCCCGCACGAGGACGGGCACATTAGCGTGCACAAGGCGCGCAAGAGCTCGTTTGGTGGGAATGGGTGAGCGAGCGAGCCAGCCTGAGCACAGACAGGGAAGAAAACGTGCGCCGCCTGGCCGGTCCACATTTAATTAATCTACATGGACGATTCAAAATTCGCCAATGTAAAGAAGAGGAGGTGCTACTACTACTACTACTACTACTACTAATACCACTCTCTATACGCGATGTCCCTTCGTTGTTTGGAGAGAAGTCCTTCCAGCCCTGCATCAGGAGAGGGCAAAATACATTGACAGCTTCCCTCCGAACC
>MAVT02001481.1:0-12049 GCA_001702395.2 Diaporthe helianthi
AACTATTTAGTAAAATAAATACTACTAGGTATACTAATATACTACTAAAGTAGTTACTAGGTTAAATATATTATCTATACTACTTTATAGCTATACCTTTAAACTTTATAACTTAATATAGTACTTTATAATTATTTATATACTATAAAAGTAATATTAATAAATAGAGCTTAATTATAGGTATTAAAATATATATTACTTAACTACTATTAGTACTTTATATTATAGTTATATAGGTACTAGTAATAAGGGGCTAGGAAGGAGCTAATATACTATAATACTATAACCCTATATATATATACCTATAGGTTTACTACGCTAACGCGCGCTTTATCTATAAACCTAAAGGGATAGCGATAATTATAAAGGAAGAGAAGTCTTGTAATATACTTCGCTGTTAAGGGCCTTAGTGTAGTAGTATAGGTAGGGATGACTATTCTTCTCTAGGAAAAGTAAGTCCTTAGTTCCGCAGGGGGGTGCAAGATTCCTAGTTCCGCTACTTAAGGGGTCAACTGTTCAGGTGGTCACTAAATGGTTATCTTGAGTAATGGCGATTAAAACCTAACACGTTGTAGTGCACCAAGATACAATCTAACTCTGCCCTCACGAACCACAAAGGCTGGGTGGGGTACTTAAGTACGTCGCTTGCTCGTCACGTCTTGCGTTCGCCGATAGAGATGGTCCCGCGTAGATGCCTAGGTACTTGAACCGAAAGAAGCCGTTTGGCTCTGACAACGGCAACACTGAACATGCACCAGGGCCTGCCGCCTGGTTGACAATCTGGCTGCATCATATGAAATATGAAATGTAGCAATTACTCTCACACGGTATTTACCTAGGGCCATGTACATGTTCAGGTACACCCTCAAAGCCACATTGTTATCAGACAGCCACTCTGGAGCCCCTGCTGGGTGGGTTTGGCCTACCTAGACCCTGCCTGATTCATGAACCTTTCCTGCCCAGACGGCGGCCGCCTCGTACTCTAAGTACTCTACGGAGCTCCACGCCGGGCTACGTCATCTTTGCCGGTCGATTACTGAGCCTCCCAATTGGTGGCAAAGGTGGGAACCGAAGAACTTCATTGAAGTTCGCGAGCACTTGAGCAAACTGTTCAACCGCCGCCGCCAAGCAAACACCAGTTGACCCGAAACTCTTGTGTTTGTACTCCAATTGGTTTCTCATCCCATCATCAATGGCTGACATCCCGTCTACTTTCAAAGCCGCCGTGCTGCCCACGCCCAAGGGCAAGCACGTCGTCGACGAACGGTCCCTCGGCCCACTCGGCCCCGGTGAGGTTGCCATTCGGGTCACAGCCACGGCCATCAACCCCGTCGACTGGAAGATTCGTGACCAGGGCATTCTTTACACCAAGTACCCGGCCGTCCTGGGCTCTGACGCCGCCGGCGAGATTGCCGCGCTCGGGTCCGGCGTTTCTTCCTTTTCCAAGGGCGACAGGGTCTTCTTCCAGGGCATCCTCACCAGCCCCGATAATTGCACCTTCCAGCAGTACTGCAAGCTACCCGCGGAGCTGGTGTCCCACACTCCGAGCATCATCAGCGACGAACAGGCCGCCGGCGTGCAGCTGGCCCTGATGGCCGCCGTGACGGGCTTCTACCACAATACCGGCCACGGCATATCGCCTGGGCCCTGGGACGTTGAGAATGGCGGCAGGGAGGCCGGCAAGGGCAAGGCCATTATCATCCTGGGAGGAAGTTCGTCTGTTGGGCAATATGCGATCCAGCTGGCCAGGTTGTCAGGCTATGAGAGGATCGTGACCAACTCAAGCGCCTCACACGCAAATCACCTGAAGAGCCTCGGGGCCCACGTGGTGCTGGACCGAAAGACGCAGTCGAAGCCCGAGGATTATCGTGAGGCCCTTGGTGATGTCCCACTTGACTTTGTCTGGGACTCCATTGCGGAGAAGGAGACTGCGAAGCTGGGGATAGCCATCCTGGGCCTGGTGAGGACGACCTCGAAAGACCGCCAGGTGGTTGGCGTGTGGAATCCCAATGACAACCCGGACCCAACCGCCGGGCCTTACCCCGAAGTTGTCGAGGCTGGCCTGGCTGCGAACCCCAAGGTTAACGTCAAACAAATCCTGGGCCTCGGCAGCGCTCCCGAGAAGCGCTACGTCAGTGAACCTGTGGTCAAGGCCATTGGTGGCGAAGATGGATGGATCGCGAAGGGTCTGTTCCAGCCTAACCGGCCCATTGTCATTGAGGGCGGCCTTGGGGGTTTGGACCAAGCGCTGGACAGGAACAAGGCTGGAGTTTCCGGAGAAAAAGTTGTCATCAGGCCGTTCGGACCGTAAGACAACTGCCCCTGTCCAGAGAATTCTATCCAGTCGGCACATGTGCAGAGCCCCAGAGGCTATGTAAATAAGCGAATTGTGTGCAACAAATGCTTCTTGTGCTCGTGCTTATGGGTGAGAGCAACGTGGATCAGGTTATTTCACCCGTCTCCCTCGCACATAAACGGCCTCGATATTTCGATCGTCCCCTGTCATGACGAACTTGCTGAACGTGGTCCTCAATGAATCCTCCTCGACCATGGTCATGATCTGGTCATCCACCCGAGTCGATATCACACAAGCATCGAATTCCATGCCCACCGCAAAATACCCAACCTTGTCCCCCACTGAACACACGCCTGCACCCCCGCGAGTGGCCAGATAGAAGAGTTCCTCGACAGACAGGCCCTTGTCACTCCCGTGGGACATGACCTCCCTTGCGTTGCTAGCAACAAGCGCCTGTCGCATTGCATCGAGGATGCTGCTCGAAAAACCACCGCCAGAGTCTGTACCTAGCCCTGTCTTGATTCCGCGGCGCAGAAACTCTCTAACCGGCGCCGCCATGAAGCCGCCACCTACGGTCATGTTGGAAATCGGACAATGGGCGACCCCGCAACCCAGCTCGGCGAATTTGGTGAGCTCATACTCGCTCATGTAGCAGCAGTGCGCAAGTATGGACCTTGTGCCGAGAAGGCCGTAATGATTGTAGAGGTCGACCTCGTTGGTGAACTGAGGGAAGAGTGATTTGGTAGCCTGCATCTCCTGTTCGGCCTCGTTAAAGTGTGTCTGTATCGAGAGCTCAGGCTGTCTCTTTGCTATCCTGCCGAGTCCCTCCAGTACGACAGGGTCACAGGTGATGGCAAAGCGCGGTGTGAGGACCGGCCTAATCAGACTGCCGTCAGGGTCGATCCTCTGGATGTGCGCGATGCACTCCTCAGTTACGCGCAGGCTCTCCTCAGGGCTAGCATCGCGGTAGTAGTCTGGGGCGTTCCTGTCCATGTTACACTTCCCGATCAGTGCTCGCTGGCCCTTCTGCAGACATATATCGGCCAGTATTCGAGTGGCCGCGCCATGCGCGGATGCATAGTATGAAGCGGTCGTGATGCCCTGTTTCAGAAAGCCATCGACACACAGCCCGTAGACGCGACGTGCATACTCTGAATCGGCAAACTTGGCCTCGTTTGGGAAGGTGACAGTGTCGAGCCAGTCGAGGATATGCATGCCTTGACCAAGGCCGCGCTGGGCCCACTGCGGTGCGTGGTTGTGGGTGTCGACAAAGCCCGGGATGAGGAACGACCCTTCCTTCAGCTTCTCGACAGTGCACTCTCTGGACATGATTGGCACACCGAATGGGGTGTGGAGGATCTCGGGGACCTGATCCACACTCTTTTCGAAGGCGATGATGTTGCCATTGCTGTCGACGACAAGAAGAGCTGAATCCAGGATCTCAAGCTCGGCGGGGGACAGCGAATGTACCGCCGGCCCGTGGAAAATGGTCAAGGCGCTCATCTTGTGTGTTGCCACATGCAGTGACTGCTGTGGTTTTAGAAACCAAATCAACCAGGCATGGTGAAATTTTTGTTGTCGACACCACCATCGGTCTTTGTTCAGCTGAGCTGATAAGGAATATACGACATGGACCGCATCGATCTGCCGGCCCGCTCTCGAGACGCTCGCACGGCAGCGGAACGAGGTGGTCGCCGTGTGGCTAGCCCGTGACGCCAGTGGCCTGCTTACGTAATATCGCCGACGTTTGTCCACCGTTTCTCCTTCCCCTTTTGCGACGGTGCCCCTGTTTGACGTCTAGTGAGTGGTGTTTCACAAGCGCGGGAGGTACTCCATGCACGGTGCATCCATCTATGATGTGTTCATCAAACCTTGGAACACCGCACCCGTGCACAACCAACCCTATCGAATCCACATCACCTGCATCCCATGAAGAACAAAGGCCATCTTGTCGTCACGGAAAATAAACATCGAAGAGAAATACTGTGCGACAATTCCGCCTGTATATCCCGAATCATCAGCCACCATGGCGAGCGATGTCCCCTCGACCATGAAGGCATGGCTCGTCACCAAAAACGGCCAGCCAAGAGATGCGCTGACCCTGAAGACTGACTACCCCGTCCCATCCAAGATCAAGGCCGGGAATGTCCTCATCAGGGTGTCTTATGCGGCTCTGAACCCAGCGGATCTCAACTTCATGGGCAACATACCAAACTGGGTTCCATTCCGCCGCAACCCCGTTCCAGGCCTAGACTTTGCGGGAGAAGTGGTCAAGGTCGGACCATCAGTACCGAGTGAATCTGGTGTGGTTCTGGGTGCGCAAGTATGCGGCGCTCTCAACGTTGTCTCGATCGCAATCGGGAGGGGCAGTCTGGCCGAGTATATCGAGGTCCCCGCAAGCAAGGTGGTAGTAAAGCCAAAGGGGGTCGACACGATAGATGCCGCGGGCGCACTCGGGATAGCAGGACAGACTGCATACATTGTGCTCAAAGAGTCGGGCATAAAGGCGGGTGACCGGGTACTGGTCAACGGCGCCAGCGGTGGCGTGGGCAGTGTCCTCGTCCAGGTGGCAAAGTCAAAAGGTGCATTTGTGTATGGAGTCTGCTCGTCAGCGAATGCTGAGATGGTGAAAGGGCTAGGTGCTGATGAGGTGCGAGCTACCCTGCTTCCCCCCAACATGCCCCACCATGCATTTTGATCCCTGCCCGTCCTCGGCAGTCTGCTAACGCAAAGCTGCAGGTGATCGATTACAAGGCCTACGAGTCTCTCGTAACCCATTTGACGGACACCTTCGCATTAAACCCCATGAATCGTATATTCGACTGTGTCGGAAGTGATGAGCTTTTCCAGAGATCAGCCAGGTACCTCGACAAAGATGGGATGTATATAACAATTGTGGGCGGCGTTGGTGCTGGACCCATCGTGAGAAGTAAGCTGTTGCCAGTGGCCCTCGGCGGAGTGCCGCGCAGGTTTAAACTTCTCGCCCTATGGCCAGATGGAGCCATCGCGAAGGAGGTTGCAAGATGGATCGAGAACGGGGAATATAGCAAGTTCCCAAGGGACTCGGAGTACTCGATGAACGATGCGGTCAAGGTACGTAAAGCTTCTCTTTTCAGTCAATCAAATGCCCGACTGCGCTGACAATGAATGGCGCGCCTCCAGGGCTACGAACGTGTTGCGAGTAAACGATCTAGGGGCAAGGTCATAGTCGCAGTCTCTTGAGGAATACAGACGGTACCCTAGGGTACGCGTATGTGCCACCGTACAGAGGGCCACAGACGGCGAAGAAGGCAATACTTTTGAAAGCCGGCAGGCTCGCTGACGATACATTGGTGGGCGTATGTTAACAGCCGAGTTATCAGTTGGTCATATCCAGATATCCTACGGCAGTACTGGGATTAATTAGGTACTGTATACCTAAGTATATTCGGGTGATTGACCAGTTGACCAAATATCGTGTCCAAACGGCAGACATTGACCGCAAATGCAAATACATTTTCGAGTGAGGACATCGAGTCCCCGATATCTGCTGTTTAATATAACACCGACCGGTGCGATTGAACCTGTGAGGTCGTGGTCCGTTGGCAGGATGTGCGAGCCCGGAGCGTTGCGTAACTTTAGAAATGGCCTGTGATAGCAGGACATGGACAAAGATGCAAAAGTGTTTGTACAAGATAGCAGCAAGGTGTAGGTACCGATGTATACAGCAGACTTGTTGTAGGCAAGATGCTGACCAGAAGAGAGTCTTGAACGGGGCACGCTTTGGTAAACTTGGTACTAGATAATCTTGAACAGATGGCCAAGCCTCATACCCCAACATCTGGCATGGATAGCATATATTGGGCCCAGGTTGGATTAAGCTTCGCGCGCACCATCGAGGTGCGTCCGAAATCCACGTTCTGCATGCACCTCGGAAACGCCTGACTTGCACAGATCTATGTAAGATCTGAAGTCATGCAGGCTAAGACTGATCTTCGAGACAGCCCTCATGGCTGACCCAGGCAGCTGACCAGACCCTGTCGCTGCTCAAATGCTCTCGCCCGGGAAAGGGCATGTTTGCCCTCGGCAAGACTGCCCACGCGTTTGATACATGACAGAAGTAGGGCGCATTGTCAACCACAAGCGGGAGGGAGTACCGCGTCATGACTCGTCTCTCCCGGGGCTATGCGTACGGTGAGGGAGCAAAGACGGGGAGGTCCTGACAAGTTACCACGGGCACACGCACGAAGAGTTGAAACACATGTGGGGTCAAGTTTCTTTGCAAGGGACTTAAAAATAGGTCATGCCCTGGGGCCTGAGCTCCCTTGTTTACCTAGGTAAGCATAAACAAGAAATGGCGAATCCTGTTCTACGCTATTCTAGATGCGGGCCTCTAGCTGCCCTACAGTAGGGCAACCCACGCCGAAATAAGGTTGATACACAATGCTTATTGTTGAGATATGGTGCTGTAACCTGTTGAAAGAGCATGGAGGGCACACGTGTGATGGCTGGCCGGCCTCCAAGGTCCCGACCTGTAGACAACCATCCCTTGACTACAATGCACAAAGGCCACATCCCTTTCTAATGAGAGTTCCACACAGCCGACAGTAGGTAAGTCATAATACATGGAGTGAGAATCGGACGGCAGGTAGAGAGTCTCCACTTCGCCAATAGCGAGGGATCTATCTGCCCACAGCAGGCCCGGCGGTGCGGATTGTACGGACGCGGCAAGCGAGGGACTCCCACACGTGCAGAGATTCAGCCCGATATGGGCTTTCCCGTCTCCACGGTATCAAATTACAGGCGAGGAATGGAGAAGGTTATCCAGCCAGCCTTGCAGGGGCCATGAATCGCCTGTGGGGTCGGGCTTGTATGTGAGCGGATCACGCCAGGAACCCGTTCGTCAAGACATAAAAGACGAACCTAATCGCCATTCACAATCTCGCTGGCCATTTCTACTCCAACTCAAACCATCATCACATCACAGTCTATTCTCTCGCGGTTCTTCAGTCTTTCTATTCTTTCGTTTCGCCAAAGTGTTGATTCACTCTTCCATTCCTTCACCAGCAAAGCCAAACCTCCCTCGCCGGGTGCCAAGAACAACAGAATATCCCTGAATCATACATACCTGATAGTCTTCCACCGTCAAAATGAAGCTGTCCCTCACCCTCCTTGCCGTATTTGCTGGTCTTGTGTAAGTTACTGCCAATGCTTTCCCATACGTTGCCGATCCTCGAGCCATCAGGAAGGCCAATGCTGACCACCCACCCCATTGCAGCGTCGCAGACAAGCACCGCACCTGTGTCTGCAACAACGGCGGCTACAACTGGCGCATTGCCTCCCCGGCATGTGATGCCTACGGCGACAGCGTTTCCTACGACGAGGCTGCTGGTCGTTGTGTCTCCAAGTCTGGCAAGGCTCTCGACGGAGATCAGTGGGAGGCAGCCTGCCAGAAAGTTGCGACTGAGGGTTTCGCCTGCATCGATGGCAAGGGCACCTGCTACGCCGCAACCAGCAGTGTCCGGGGAGACTGCGACTAATGGACGACTTCAGGATACTGATACACGGGGAAAAAGGGCATGCAAATGGACCCCTTTTTGTTTTGTCGCGACGTGGTGATGACAAGACAAGGAGCAGCCAGCCAGTCATAACTTTTTACGAATATTTCATACTGTATATATGATTCTGCCGCGGACATCTGCAGATATGGGACAAATGGACAAATGGAATTTCTCAAAACTGCCCACTCTGATTATCTTCCGTGGCCACGTAAAATTAGCTTTCTCCAGATAATGCCACATCAAGTGAAACTACCCAGGCAATGAGAAGCTTACGACTACTAGAGGAGCTGTGTGGCTGCATGGGACCCTGGGCGGGATCATGCGTCAGGAGGGCGTTCGCGAACCCGAATATTCGGCTCAAGCTCAGAGTGGTAACGCGTTTCAAGAGATACGTTACAATTCACGGAGGGATCATCAATAGAATGTATGCTGTTACACGTTCTCTTGGCCGCCCAAGATCTGCAAGCTGGCCGTATAGGTAGACAATCTTGGAAACTTGACACGACACTGGGTGAATAGCTCATCAAATTGCAGAGGGGGCTTTCTCCAATCTCTACGGAGTACTTCGTTGGTTTCTTGGCAATGGAAATCAGAGCCCAGCTCGTCGAAGTCGTTCAATCGAATAAATTAGTAACAGCTCTGCCAGTCGCCGTCTGGCCTCAGCGGCGTCCCAATCAACCAAGACGCGAACCCGAGACCCTTTCCATCTTCCGATTCACAATCATCTGCTGTTCATTTTGGCCTATCCGATGCAGCCGCGCCTTCCACAAATGCTTATCCAGCACATTTGGGTCCCGCCAATCGAGAAACCGCTCTTCCAAGAACGTCCAGAAGACAGCATCGAATGCCCAGCTCTTTCTCGCCGCGTAATTAAGCCGGAAGCGACCAGTTGACCGGTCTCCCAGTCCCAACTCTCCTTCATCATCAAGCAAGGCTGCCCCGTGTTCTTGATCCTGCACAGCCTCCAACCAAATCTCCAACTGCGGCTCATAGGCCTTACTCCATTCCTCGACCCAATCACATTTCTGGCGTTTCGAACAGAAGCCACCAATGTGGATCGAGCACGAACTGCGTTGGTGCTGCGTAAGTGAACTCCCAGTCAATCATGACAGCCAGCTTGACGTCCTCGACGAAATCGTTACGTTAAAATATGAGCTGTGCCAGGTGCTAGTGGCCAACTGCAAATACCACTCATCAGCTATGATAAAGGTGGTGTTTTTAGCAGGAAAGATGGCTGCTGTAATATTCCCGAGTTAAGGCATGCTGCTTACCTAGGCATATTAAGCGTAAGTGGTCCTGATCAGGAACATAAAGAAGCTGTGTCAAGTAGTGTTGTTCTTAATCCGTAGACAACCCGAAGGCGTACAGTCCCTTTATATAGTATTAAACGCTTAAAGACCTGCGTTTATAAAAGATATAGTATTAAAAAGCCAATCTAGGTATATAGCTATAGCCTTATAGTATATAAATAAAGCTAAGGAGTATTTCTCCTAATAGTAGTATTAACTAGAATTATTACCTTAAATAGCCTAAAAGCTAATAAATAGTAAAGTAGTTATATAATAAGACTTTAAAAAATATATAAAAAAGGATACTATTTAAAGAAGAACTTTATAAAGAAAATCGAAGATAAAAACTTCTTCTTTTATTACTAATAAATATAACTTTATAAACTTTTAAAAAGAATTTAACTTTAAGCTAAAAACCCCTAATATATTATAAAAGGTTATATAGTAGGTAAATTAATACTTCTAGTTATTTATTTAGGTTAAAACGTAACTTTAAAAAGGATTAAAATATAATTTATTATTAATTATAAAGTAGTTTTTTAAAAGAAAACTATTGAAGTTTTTAAAGATATAAAGAATATTATATAAAACTGTATTAAGGAATAAAAAGTTTATAATAATAATAAACTTCTTTTTATTTATACTTTTATTATAAAAGATAAAAAGCTAGTTTTAAAGTTTAATAAAAAAGAAAAAACTAAGGGATAAAAAAGAAAACGTAGATTTGTATACCTTTTTTTAGAAGCTATATACCTTTTTCTAACTAAGCTAGCTATAGCTAATTAGCAACCGCTATTTAATTTCGTTATACTACCTACTAGAGTACTTTTTACTCCTATATACTATACCTCCTACGCGCTATACCTTATAAATACTTTTAGCCTTTAGCTAAAAACTAAAGAAGCTTTACCTAAGAGGGTTATATAATTAGTTAGCGCTCTAGTAGGCCGCCTTACTAACGCTTAGGTTGCTTTGCTTTAACGGCTTAACCTTTACTAGCGTAAAGCTAAGGAAAAAAGAAGTTACTTAGAAAAAGGTTACGTAGAAAGAAGTTATATAAGAAAAGCTATGTTTAATATTTATTTATATACTTGCGTTAATAAAATGTATAGTAAGCCCCTAGTGAAAAAGAATTCGTGTAAATAGGGCTGTATAATTAGTTAGAAAAAGGTATACGACCTTTGAAAAAGGGCGTGCGAATCTCCGTTTTTATAAAAAAAAGGCTATACTAGTAAATATAGCTCTATAAAGTAAGTTTAATAATAAGTATAGAGATGTTAAAGTCTTAATATATAGCTTATAGGCTACTAAAGAAGTATTTAATAGTAAAGATACTTAATAGAAGAATAGTAGGGGGAAGGGGGGGGGGAGGAAAAATATAGTTGTGGCTAAAGCTGAAGCTGTGTTAAATTGCCTCGGTTCTCTATACGGTAGAGCAAGAAAAAAGGTCCGATGCCCGAATCTGAGAGGTAATGGATCACCTGTGACACTGGAATGCGGGTGTTGAGTCTTAAATATTCCGTTGCTAATATTCCGTTGCTACAGCCTTATAAGTTATACATGACCTGTTCGTCCGGGAACTGCGCTGCTGCCGGCTTGGGTACCCGCGCCATGATGTCAGATGACAAGTCCTTTTCGTCGGAGCGCATTCTATAGTGAATATTTAAGCTGCGAGTAATGATGCTCAGAACCTCAGAACCTCAGAAGTCTTGCCGTGCTTCTCTGTGACAAAGGCTTCGACTCAGCGACAGAAAGATTCCTTGCGCAGGTCCCTCTCGGACACTTCTTCTTCAGCGTCGCTCTTGTCCCAAACGACATCATCGAAATTTTGCCGGCCTTTTACATTCTGAATAGGATTCGCGTTACGTTTTGCCGGTAGCTAACTGTACCAATTTACCTTGGTTGATATGAACACGGCAACTTTCAGACTGGCTTATACGCTAGGAGGGACAAGGTAAGCTCGTTGCAAAGAAGGTCAATGTGAGGTAGAGGGGAAGATGTGAAATTCTGAAGTCTATGGGCAGCCGTGAGGTCTACGCATGAATGACCAATATGTGCTGGACTTGTAAACAGTAGCGCCGACTTGTTGGTTTATTATAAGGTTACCTTTCACTATGTCGTCTGGTAATAGAGACGATAGCCTCGAGCGGGAACTCTAGAACGAGGATCTTACAGTAGCCGCCCGGGAACGTACCTAGGGTAGTAAGGAGAAACAAGGTTATTATTAGTTACACTAAGTTTAGTATCTAGTTTTAACTAAGACTACAAGATTTAAGTTAGTAAAAATATAGATTTAGTTACTATAGTTACTTAGTCTAACTATAGGGTATACCTTTAACTATTATACATAAAAGACTTCTTAATTTAATTAATTAAATTAGTTTAAAGAGGTTTACTATAATAACGTTCTATTTTATATAACGATATAACTATATAAGCTTTATTAATTAGCTTCTCTTAGTAAATAAAGCTTATACTTCCTTTTTTAAAAAATATTAACTATAATTAGCTAGATTTTAGCTAGGGATAAAGTTTTAAAAGTATAAGAAACTAGAAACTATAAAACTATAATAACTATAAAACTATAAACTACAAAACTACAAACTATAAAAACTACAAAACTATAAAACTATAAAAACTATATATAGTTTTATAGTTAAACTACAATAACTACAATAACTATAATAACTATAAAAATTATAAAATTATAAAATTATAAAACTATAAATACTACTATAAGTACTACTATAAGTATTATTATAAGTCTTTTTATAAGTACTATTATAATTCCTATTATAAGTACTATTAAAATTACTGTTTATTTTATTTTATTTTTATTCTTTTTACTTTTTTTAAACGTTTTTTTTATTTCTTAAATCTTTATTTATTTTTATTTTAATTATTACTATTACTAGTTATTAAGA
>MAVT02001482.1:0-12021 GCA_001702395.2 Diaporthe helianthi
ACTTACTATAGTTCTAGCTTAGTAAAAGAACTTAAAGAATATAAATAGTTAATATTGCTATACTTATATATTTATATATTTTTATATTTTTACATTAATATATAAATAGATATATAAATTTAGAATATTTATATATTAAATATTTATCAAATATTTAAATATTATAAAAGTAATGAAATAAGTAAACTTTGTTTTTTTTAATTAATATTTAATTAAGTTTAATAGTATTTATACCCTTATAAATTTATTTTTATTTTTATTTATTTATATAATTATTTAAAACGTTTTTATTTATTTATTACTTTTCATATTTATATACCTTTATATTAGTATATTAGTATATTTATACATCTATATATATATATTTATATATTAGACCCTTTATATATCTATATATTTATATATTTATATATCGTTATATATTTAGAACTCTACTAGTAACCACTAAATAAGAAAGTAGAAGAGAATAAAGAAAGAAAATAGAAACGTAATAACTAAAAAAATATATAAAAGGGTTATTTAATTATAAGCATTAAGCTTAGAATTTTATTTTAACTCTTATATATATATATATCCTTTTACTTAAATACTTAGTTATAGTAGTAAATAAGTAATTAAAGAAAGGTAACATTTTTAATTAATACTTTATAACCTTTTATTAATTTTAATCCTAGGCCTTATTACTTAAAAGTTAATATATAATGAAGCTGGGGGCGAGGCTCGCGCCTAGGTCTAGGGGCCTTCTGCCCCTAACCTTACGTGTTGACCGTTTAGGCGCGCAGAGCGCGCAAGTAAGGACAAAAAGTCACTCTTAGGTACTAATTAAGTTAAAAAAAGGAGGATTAATTATACTAAAAACTCTTCATAGGAAGGGGTATCTATTTATATAGTCCATGTCTAGGGTTAGTAAGTATCTCCAACTACTAGGATAATAAGGGTTAAGTATTATTTTTACTATGACTTCTATACTTTTAAAATATAGGTTCAACTTATATAGGATCTTAGAAAGCTATAATATATTAATTAAGCTTACTATGAGGTATTTATTACAATAAAGCCTATTAACCTAGCCTTTAAATCCCTTTTAAATTTTATAACTATAAACTTAGGTTTATAGAAGCATTTATATAAGAAAAACCTTTAAAGCTTTTATTAAAATAATCTTATATACTAGTAAAAGTAATGAATTATATTTGAATAAGCAAAATATAACTTTATAAAATAGTAATAATAAACTAAATCCGTATCTTAAGTATTAAGTAATATTTAATAATATTATTAGAATATCTAAATAGTCTAGTATAAGAGTTAGTTTAATAGTAGGGCTTTTATTTTTTTATATTAGTTAAGCTTAGTTATATAAAATAATGTGTTTAATATTTCATTTTTAATACCTTTTACTTACTAAGCTTCTAATTAATTTACTTTAATAAGTAAATATTACTAAAGAAACCTATTACCCTTTTTATATATAAAGTATATTAAAGTCTTATTATAGTCTATTTAGTAAAGTATTATATAATATAATTAATGTTTAAATCTATTATTAAATAGTATAGTTAAATACCTTTTTAATATCTTTTATAATTTAATAGTTACGTTTTATTAATATCTTAAACTAGGTAAAGATTTATAGGAAACCCTATATATAAGTTAGCTAAATAATATAAAAGTATAAAAAGTATAGTAGTTACCTACAGCTATATAACTTCTTTATAAGCACCTAGGTAGTACTTAAATATAGGTTCATATGATCAAGGTATAGAAACTAGTCGACTAGTCCTAGCGGAAATTTCGTTTCAAAACCAAAGCATAGGAAAAGTGCCCAGGTGGCAAATAGTGCGAAACCGCGAAGTTCGGTTTCCAGTGTCGAAACTCTTCTGTACAATCAATATTCACAGTGGCTGTGCTAAGTAACTTTAGAAGTACATTGGCGTAGTCTTGTCCTCCATGACAACCGCTGCTGGGACCCCAGTCCAAGCTTACCTATTTCCCAAACTCATCAGCGTCTTCCTACTCACGGGTGATGATCTCAAATGGGAGAGCAGGTTTTGGGGCTTTTTGTGGCTCTATCTTTGGGTTGGTGTTGGTCTTCAATGCCTGACTGTGGGCTGGATCGGCCTGCTTGTTCAACACAACACCAGTGCCGGTTGCCAAAAACAGTACTTCTCTGGTGTGCTCTACCAGAGGCTCTCCTTCTTCGACCAAGATTCTCCTTCTTCGACCAAGATTCTCCTTCTTCGACGAAGATTCTCCTTCTTCGACCAAGATGCCAACTTCCACCGATCCCTGAGTGCGCGCATTGGGAGCGACGTTCGCCAAATGCCCGGAAGAGCTTCTCGGCTTGAATGTGGCATTGCTTCTCCCAGGAATGTTCATGGCTGTGCTCACGGCAGTGCTACCATTGCCCTCACATTCGACTGGAGGCTGGGTTTAATTACGGCCTTCGTCACAATGCCCGTCATGTTTGGACTCCGGATGATGGTAGTTCAGACAGGAGGTGAACTACGAGAAGAGCAACATAGAACTCGGTCGTGTTTCACGAGTCTTCGCAATCTGCAACTGAAGCCCTCGGCGCTATACGAACGGTCTCGTCTCTCACTACTTAAGTTTGGAGGGCGCCATCGGCAACCAATACCGGCATCTTTTGGACAATCAAGTTAATTCAGCCCTTCGAAAGGGCCGCTGTACTTCTTTACTGTATGGGTTCCAAAGTTCGCCAACAGTATTGGCCTTGGCTGTCAGGATCTGGCATTTTGGTATATAGTGGCAGGCGCCTTGCCACTGGTGAGTGTAGCCTAGGAACTTTCTTTGTCTGCTTCATGGCAATTGTCCAAGGCGCAGAGGCAGCAAGCCAATCCCTCGGCGTCGCACCGAGCGCCTCTCGGGCCACAGCACTAGCAACGGAGAAATCGTATACTTGACATAGGTAAATCTGGTTAATACTTTAGTAGAAGATAACCTTCCATAGAACAATCTCCCTTAGGATCTTGTCCCATTAGATAACGTCCTGTGAAAACCTCTTTATATTAGGGCTCCTATTCAACAGCCACCTCATTTTTAAGACAGTGTCTAACCTCTGCAGCATAAACCTTGAGAGGATAAACCCCTATGGGTCAAACCCTGTGGGATAACGAGGTAGGGGTAGTCAAGCTACAGGGCACCGGCATCTAGGAAAAGCCTCTTAATTGTTGCAATTCGTGATCAAGAACAACTACTTAAGAACCTCCGGCACCTAGGTACTCCAGGACGGGCTTTGGCACCTAGTAGTACCTAGGTACCCAAGTCTCAAGCTATGTACTTAAGAAATAGGCTCCAGAGTACAGCAAATAGTCGCATATGTCAACTGGTTGCATTTTGACATGATGTAAATCAATCACGCTGCTCGAAAACTTGACCCGAATCAATCTTCAGAACCCACTTCAGTCTCGAGCGGGCCAAAAATCGACCCTTTCTCAGCTCGATCTGAGGGAGCATCCCCTTCAAATTCTTCGATCGGGTCACTGCCATAGTTGGGCAACTTCCTGATATTGGCTCTTCCGTCATTTGTCCGCCTTTGTCGTCGCCGTGTTTGAGTTGCGCCCCTGATTTGAGGGGCTGACAGAGCGATTTGCCTCTGTTCATCCACTTGTCCCATCTTCTTCCCAATGAAGAGCTTTGGTCTCGAGAACCTGGAGCTCTCTTCTGCTTCCACAGGCTTCTCAAGCCTTTCCGGATTGCTGGTACCTAGGGTAGCTGGAACAGTGTCTGCCTCGAATACAGATGGTGTCATCAACTCACTGTGAACCAGTGGTCGGCCCATTGCCTTGCCATTTGCCGATGAAGAGCCAGAGGAGTTATGGGTTGCTCGGTCAGTGCATATGGAGATAGCCATGGACTGAAGGGTGGCCTCAAACCCTGTGGGGGTTGTCCCTGCAGTGGCCACATGGCTTGCAGTGGCCATGATGAATGTGTCTCCAGTAGTATCGCAAAGCCCTTCGGCGTAATGTCCTCTGTCCATGAAGTCACTCTTGACCGACGACGTGATGACGCCGTTTTGAGATTCCTCGCAGGAGGAAGTACTCGTGAAGCGCGGGGACGGCTGGAGGAGGCATCTCGCAGTTTCTCTTCGCGTCTCTTCCAGAGCTGTTTCGAGATCTTCGGGTGATTCTCCGAAAATAAACTTCTTCCACATTTCATTCTCGTCTGACTGGTTGGAACCAATTGGTAGCTTCGTCTCTGCTACTCCGATATCTCTGGGCTCATCCATGTCGAACGTTGTAACCTCAACCATCTCCGGGGAGCCTGGGGTCGCTAGCAAAGATACATCATCGGGGCTTTCGACTGGCACATCATGTCCCGCTCTCATGCCTGAGTCACTTCTGGGACTCTCCGAAGGCTGTGGAAGATCGAAGCCAGGCCTCGAGGGACTCTCATCGACCGCATAAGGGGTGGCCTGGTCGTCGTCTGGGAAAGTCTCGCCGCTTCCTTCTACCGTTGGAGAAAAATGAGCAGTTGGCGCAGACATGTCCTGGAGCTGCATCGATGTTCCGAGTTGACTAATCCCTGGTGAGATTGGTCTCTGAGCGGTGTCTTTCAAGTCATCAGAGGTTCCTTTCACATTCGAGGTAGAGATTTCGTTAGGGCCCGCAACGAAATCTTTCCACACATTATTCTCTTCGGCCTGAGACGGAGGGATAGCCGGGTGCTCGGCTCCAACCTGGGCAAAGGTGCTCTCCGCGTTGTCCGAGTCTGCCGACTGTCGGTGGAGTAACTGGACCAGGGCGGGGCGGGTAGGAACAGGATGAAACAACAATGGCGAGGTCGTCAGCAGCGGCGTTTGGCTGGCGACACTCTGCGATCGATGGCTTGAAATGGAAACGCTGGCGCTTAATCGGCCCTGATTCTGATGACAACCTCGATGATGGCGGTAAATGGGCTGGCCTGTCGGACATTCTTCAGCCAAATCTCGAGCACACACGGGTCAGGTTCGAAGTTTGGCAAGAGCGCTTACCATGAGAGATCAGCAGACCGAATTGAGGATCTTTTCTTCGGGAGCTGGCGTTCGAGCTGGCGTTCGAGCTGGCGTTCGAGCTGTCTCCTAGTTCTCTCTCATAAGGCCCGACACGGACCTTGATCTGTCGTAGAGAAGTGGGCGTGGAGGTCTTGACCGCCGTTGGATGGGCTCTGTTGTCCCCCGCAAGATTTGTGAGTCCGACAAGCTTGCGGAGCTTTCCTTTTGAGTCCGGGTTGCGCCGTTTCTTTGTGCTCCATGGATTAACCCTAGATCCTCCCGGCTTCGTGAATCCAATCTCAATAGGTTTCTGCACCTTAGTACCAACCCAGTCACCCTTGAGCAACAGCTTGCGCCTCTTCTGGCGCGTAGACTCCTCTGTGCCGCCGTCGGGGAGACGAGGTGGCGCCGGCATCTTAGCGTGGGCTGAAGAGAAATAGGGACTGGCCATGACACGGTCGCCAATCTGGTTGTTCCTCGGCGAAGATGTCGACCCCAGGGCACCACGGCGGGAAGAAGGAGGTGATCGTACAGCCACGGCAAGAGTAGAGACTAAAGGTGGACTGATTTGGGCATTGGCATCAAGAAGACCAGCGCGAACCTTTGCAAAGTGTTCTTTCTGGCGAAGGAATGTCTCCTTGCCTTTCCGGGCACGAGAGTGGCGGTTGAGGTTGCTCTCGGTCCAGTTCATGGTGGGAGACAGGAGCTGGCTGACAGCGGTGGCAGCTATGGCATGTAGAGCATGTATGGGACAGAGAACCAGACGACTTGAGAGGAAAACTTCCGTAATGCTGTGGCCAGAGCAATTGATGAAAGACTACGATGCCACCTTCGCCAATGCGGGAGAAGGAGCGGAGGGCCAATGGCATTGGTACAAGAGGCTTATATGTGTTAGCTGTCATGAGTGTGAGTTAGCGAATTCGAGGCATTGAGGAAGGAAGTCTCGGTTCTGAGCTATCTGCTCCAGGACTCCGTACCTCCAGTCCTTTGGACATCTGGAAGGTGCATCTGGATAGATGGGACTGGAAAGTAGCACAACCAATAGTCCAGGGTTCAGTTCAGGGGTACCTGGGCACCTGGGCACCTAGTATAGGTACTTGGGTACTTGAATACCTAAATACATAGGTACCTGCGCACCCAGTAGCTCTAGGCGCCCGATATCCACGCCGATGTCGACATCCGGCACGCCCTCTATCTCCGCATTGTCGTTGCAGCCAATTTCCCCCGTTTGCTGAGGATGCGGAACACGTGGAGAACAACTATCTCTATTAGCCGCAGCCCAAGATCTCCCGTGTCCCATCTTATACCGATCAGGTGGTTCCAGAGAAACATGGCGTCCGCGAGCCCCGCCATGGTGCTGAAGAAGCCCGTCACGCTGGCTTGTGTTCAGCTCGCCAGTGGCGCCGACAAGAACGCCAACATCGCCAACGCGCGTGCGAAGGTCCATGAGGCCGCCAAGACGGGCGCGAAGATCATCGTCCTCCCGGAATGCTTCAATTCGCCCTACGGGTGCGACTTCTTCCCAACGTACGCCGAGCAGCTGCTGCCATCGCCGCCGACCAGGGAGCAGAGTCCCAGCTACCATGCCCTGTCGGAGATGGCCAGGGAGACCGGGACGTATCTAGTCGGAGGTTCGATACCAGAGTCAGAGCAGCATGGAGAGGAGGACAAGAAGCTGTACTACAACACGTCGCTGGTTTTCGGGCCCAGAGGAGACCTCCTGGCTAAGCACAGAAAGGTGCACCTTTTCGACATTGACATCCCCGGCAAGATCAAGTTCAGGGAGTCCGATGTCCTCTCACCGGGGAACAATGTCACCATCGTCGACCTGCCCGAGTACGGCAAGATTGCTGTGGCAATTTGCTACGACATCCGCTTCCCAGAGCTTGCCATGGTAGCCGCCCGCAAGGGCTGCTTCGCGCTGATATACCCCGGTGCCTTTAACACCACCACGGGTCCGCTACACTGGAGCCTGCAGGGCCGGGCTAGAGCCATGGACAACCAGGTTTACGTCGCGCTCTGCTCCCCAGCACGGGACGTGAACGCGACGTACCCTGCCTACGGCCACAGCCTTGTGGTTGACCCCATGGCACAGGTGGTGGTGGAGGCCGAGGAAAAGGAAACAATAGTGACCGCAGTCCTGACCGGCGAAAGGATTGAGGAGACAAGGAAAGGGATACCGCTGAGGGACCAAAGGCGATTTGACGTGTATCCCGACATCAGTCAGGGCAAAATACAATTCGGCGACAAGGGGCAGGATTAATCAGACCAAAGACCTGGTCCTGCCACAATTCTGGCCTCAAAAGGGTATATATCAACTTTGTTTGCAAGCATCAAGTGCTTGCATTTTACGATGCCTCAGGATTCTTTCCCGGTATGATCGACCCTTTTTCGTAGTCTGGTCCAACCACCGTAGCCACTCAGACTGGCTCTGACCCCTTGAGCTTTTCGCACCTCGTGGCGTGGGACCCGTCGGCCATTCCGCCCTCACGATGACATCAGAACGCGCCTGGTCGTTTCTGCCACTTATTGCAGGGCCTTGGCAGCAAATGTTGGTAGAATGAAAGAGGCCTTGTGGATCTCCGAGTTGTAGTACCTGCACAGCTTCTCCTCCTCCTCGGGGGACCAGGAACGAACGGGGACTTTGACGTTGCGGTTGGCGTCCTTGCAGCAGACCATAAAGCCGATTTGTCCCGAGGGGTAGGTCGGGATGGTGGTGTAGGCGTACTCAGCAACCGGAAAGATCTCCTTGCAGTCCTTCTTCAGCTTGGTGATGAGAGGCAGGTGGAGCCATTGGTTCTCAGCTATCATGACAAGTTAGCCTTCCGGAACAAGCGGCTGGTGCGCGAGCTGGTACAAGGGGGGATGGCTGGCGTTGAGGCTGGCTTTTGGAGAGGAAACGGGGAGGGGAGGGGGGTCGGGCGCAGTTTGAAGCATTTTCCTGTCAGTGACATTGAAAGCGAATTTGAGGCTCCAAGCATGGTGCTTGAGAAGGACCAGGCACGCTGTTCGCCTGCGTGAGCATCTTGCCAGGGCCGAAGGTTAAAGGAAACGTACAACCTTGCGTAGTGATGACGCCGCCATCCCGCAGTGCATCGTGCATCAGCTGGAAGTAGGGCTTCTGGAACAGGCTCTCAGCCGGGCCCTCTGGGTCAGAAGAGTCGGTGATGATGACGTCGAAGCTGTTCTTGTAGTCGTCCAAGAACTTGAAGCCGTCGCCGACGTGGACCTTGACCTTGGGGTGGTTGTAACCCGCAGCCATGCCGGGAAGGTACTGCTTGGAGAGACGAATGACGGCCTACAAATCTTGTCAGTGACCTATTGTCCAGATGGAGCAGTGGGCACGGGGGAGGCTGTCATTTACCTCGTCAATGTCACACAGGACGGCCTCCTCAATGCCCTCGTGCTTGACAACCTCACGGAGGACACCACCATCACCGCCACCAATCACGAGAACCTTCTTGGGGTCAGGGTGGGAGTTCATGGCTAGGTGGGTGATCATCTCCTGGTAGGAGAACTCATCCCGCTCAGTGCACTGGATGACGTTGTCCAGGACCAGGACGGTGCCATAGTCGGTGGACTCGAAGATCAGGACGTCCTGGTACTTGCTCTTCTCGTGGTGCAGAACCTTCTTGACCTTCAGGGTCATGGCCTGGCCTGAAGTTTTGTCCTATCAGACGCCACTCTTCCAGTTGCTTCATCAGTCGGACTTTGTCTAACTCACCGGGCCACATGTCTGAGATCTCGCGGAACCATCCATCTAAAACAAATAATTTATTAGCCACATGCCAAAATCAGACGACAGGTCCCGGCTTCCATGTTATGGTGCAAATGGCAGGAAAGATATGCAGTTATCGCTTGGCACTGTTGGATGCTGTCCTCTCTTCCACGCCATCATCGTTCAAGGCTGCTTATTGCACCAGTTGACACACGTGCCAGCTGTGTGCAAGCCCCCGTCGGATGCACGTTCCTCTGGTTGAAATAGTGAAAGTCTGGAAGGGTAAGAGAGGAAAGAGACATGTGAGAAGATCAAAGAAACTCAAGAGCCATGATGACTTTATTTGCTGCTGCTTGAACGAGTCTGACAGGGCAGGGGAGTTCTTGGTGGGGTCACGACGGAGGGCAAGAGAGACGCAGAAAATTCCGATGTACCTTTGATGGTTTGGTGGGTAATTTCGGACATTTTGGTGTGATGGAAGGTATGGCTTAGACGCTGAGAAGCAAAGGGAGGCGGAGATGTTGTAAAAGGTGAGGGTTTTACAAGGCGTGTGGGAGGGCAATGATAGAGCAAGCTCTCGTTCGCAGAACAGGTTCGTGGGGTGAAGTTGCGGAGTAGTCTCAGGCCGCTGCTATATCTCGATTGGGTAAAGAAAAATTTTCCCATTGCCCAATGCAAACAAAACCTACCAAGCCTGCAAAGTCAAATACAGCATAGTAAGTGGATGTCGTCCAAGTAACCAGGATCTTCCCAACGGTCCTCGCTCAAAAGCAGTATGCTAACGTGTCTGAAAGAAGATAGCCAAGGCACTGAGGCACCCAGCAGTCAGTCACTCGGCTTCGTCTGCCATGCCAGCCTGCCTAAACACACGGTACTGGCAGCCCGACAGACATCATGGGCAAGTTCTGCCGCTGCTCGCCGCCTAAAAACGCAAAGTACGTAGGTACCGGATCCAGCTAGGGTTCATGCTCCGCGCTAATCCTTACCCTATTTTGACGAGTATGGCGCTGGTAATATCATGGCGATGTTGGGTCAGGTGCTCCGTGCAGTATGACAGTGTACCTCGGCATCCGCCACGAGGCCAGACGATCAAGGGTACGAGGCGAGCGCTGCCCAATCTTCCATGTAGCGACCTCTTTTGACTTATGAACAACGTGCTATTATTACTGCAGTAAGTTTTGTGATCAGCGGGCCGGAGGCAAACCACAGCTTGAGGGTTCCTGGTGTGGCTGATGTCTAGTAACGCAAGACCAATCTCCAATGTGTAACAAGGGAAGCTCGATTTCAGTTTGCCTCCTGCCCTGCGAGTTTATTATTCAGCTCATCAGCTCATCAGCTCATCAGCTCACGAGATTTAGCTGGCCGTCCACCGCCTTTGCAGAGACCACTTCCGACTCTCCCCGGACCATCTCAGGATAAGCGAGAACGAACTTTGGCATCGACGCAGCCTGCGCCCTGAATAGCAATATCTTGTCAGCGCTGTCAGACAACGAGCCCCTTCTCTCCTCTGCCGTTACTTTCCTGGAAACCATCCTTGAGTTCAAGGCCCTGGGGCCGTCCTCTCAGGCTGCGACAAGTTGAAATCATTCAGCAAGTAAGAGACTACTAGCCTCTTCCACGACGTGCGAGCTCTAGAGCTCCCCAAGCACTCTGAGCTCGAAGTTCATCGATGCTTGATTTGACGAAGTGCCGCTGGTGACTGACACGTCCTGATGTGTCGGTAGGGCTTGGCGTGGTGCGAATTGCGTAGTATTTGGGATGTCTTCGATGTGCGCCTTGTCAGAGGTCTTAGGCCATACCAACAAACGACGGAACATTATTGACGATGTGGCGTCCTTGAAGCAATAGCTTCCATGTGCACCCGTCCATCAGCACTGCGGGTTTTAGGGTTGGCTCTAGTCGAAGGGCCGGCATGACTGCTCTCTTGAGAGATTCACACAGCTGTCAGCTGTGCCTGCTCGACCAACTATCACGGCCTGGGAACGAAGATGCGACACCATCAACTTTCCCCACGTGATGCGATTTGACACAGGTACGCTAATCGCAATTCTGAGATGATTCCTTGTCCGCGCGGTAGGGGTCAACCGAGGGGGGGGGGGTGTGCCTTCTCTACGTTTAACAGTCACTTTAATCAGGGCACTAGCGTAGACTACTATTAGGCTGCGTATACTTAGATCGATAGAACTTAACTTAATTCCTATTAACTAAATAAGAGAGAGGTTTATATAGGTACTCTTTATATATAAAATAGGTAGTAGAGTATAGTAAGCTATTTAAAGTCTAGTTTAAAGTTTAGTAATACTCTATTTTTATAGTTAATAAATAGATATTACTCTTTTTTTATAAGTATTTAAAATATAATTTAGCTTTTAAAGTAAATAAAGTTATTACTAAGCTATTTATAGTTCTTTTAAAGTATTATTTTATTCTTATAATTAAAAAAAATATAAGCTAGCTATTTAATATATAAGTAAAAAGTAACTATTAATTATAATAATAGTTATTTAATAATACTTTAGTAAGTAAACTTAGTTAATAAGTACTATTAAAATAAAAAAGCTTATTATTATACTTATAGAAGACGGATATTTATATAACTATTTTTAGATGCTGTGTAACTTTTTCTAACTAATTATATAGCTCTATATATATAATTTTTTTCACTAAGGGCCTACTATATATTCCATTAACGTAAGTATATAAACTAATATAAATCTTCTAAGCTTTTATTCTCCCTAGCCCTACGCTAGTAGAGGTTAGGCCGTTAAAGCGAAGTAACCTAAGTATAGGCGAGGTAGCGTACTAGAGCGCTAACTAATTACATAACCCTCCTAGGTAGAGCCCTTTTAGTCCCTAGCTAAAGGCTAAAAATACGTAGGAGGTGTAGCGTGTAAGAGGTACAGCGCGTAGAAAGTGTAGTATATAGGAGGTATAGTATGTAAAAAGTACTCTAGTAGGTAGTATAACGAAATTAAATAGAGGTCGCTAATTAGCTATAGCTAGCTTAGTTAGAAAAAGTTATATAGTATCTAAAAATAGTTATATAAATATCTATTTTCTACTTATATTAATATAATACTTAGTGACTTTTAATATAAATATAAAGCTAAGTTTTATTTTCTTATAAGTAAGCTTATAAAGTTTTTTTATTAGCTATTTTACTAGTAATATACTTTTAAGTACTATTATACTTAAAATTAAATATTTATATTATATTTATAACTAATAAGTTTTAATAAGCTTATATATATAGTTAGCTTTAGTAAATAAGATTAATAATATATTTAAAGTTTAGAAAAGAAGTTATATT
>MAVT02001483.1:0-12320 GCA_001702395.2 Diaporthe helianthi
TTACTATAGTTCTAGCTTAGTAGAAGAACTTAAAGAATATAAATAGTTAATAATAATATCATTAGTAATAATATTAAAAGTTAGTAAAATATTAATAATTATATAGTAAATAGTATTAATATTACTACTAAAAGAAAAGCTTTATTATTAAAAATAAAATTAAATACCTTTTTAAAAGTAATAATAAATAATAATAATAACTTTAACCTTATATAAATTAAATAATTTTTTTAATATTAATATTAAGAAACACTATAAGCGAGACCTAGTTGTATTTTTAAACTATTAAATGTTTTAGATTAAGGTTAGTATAATAGGCTATAATGTACTTTTTACGTGTATTTAAGGCGAGTTGCCTTTTTTTTAGCAGCCCTTTAGTAAGTAGTCAGCAGATTGTTCGCCTGGGAAATGTGCCGTACTCTCATTAGATTTTCTCGCACCACATAATCTGCAGTCTGTCGAGGTGAGTTGCACATCCAGCTGGGACCGAAGCACAGGGATTATCCCGTCCCGGTGACCGTCCCGGTAACCCATGCAGCCATGAGAAGACATCCTGAGTGCTTGGGTCTCGGCGGCCCCCACGCCTCGCATCGATAATCCGGGGTTCATCACCTGCCCTGCCAGCCTGCTTGGTCCAGCGTACCGCCGATTCGACACGCTGAGAAGCTCCAGCCCGCCTCAGCGTTATTTCTACCACACCCCTGCTCCTTTTTGGCTCTGGGCATCACGGCAGCACGGCTCGTTCATTCGAGGTTTCCAGGTCGGGCATGTCTGGGTCGCGATATTGCACCAGGCAAGGACTGACTGCGAGGTGCAGATGAACACGGCCGGTCTCTCCGTCCGTGGCGCACCAAACACACATTGCTTGGGCTGTTACATGCCCTTCCTGCTACTAGTCGTCTCGCTGCCGTCCACTATTCGCCGTGGCGTCTCAGTCCTTATGCAGTGTTTCCCTATGCTTTTTGTGCGCGTGTACGGCACACAATGACCATTCACCCCCTTCTCATCCACACCATTTGAGCTCTGCATGTCCGCTCTCAGGTCATCCGGCTCGACTTGTCAAGCCTCTCTTGCTCTCTCAGCCTCTGCCGCTTCTTTGCTATCCTCTTCGTCTTACCCTTGCTCCTTTTGAAGTTTTGTGTCGCATCCTTCCACCTGGTGGCTTTCTGCTGTCTTACGCCTCCGTCCGTCTTCCTGCAAACAGAAAACTACCTCATCAGCAGGAAAGGTGCAGCCGGCGAGGTGGAGGAGGAGATGGGGCGGGGGGGTGTGGGAGAGGGAACCACTCGCAGCCCTCGTGGTTCACTCCCCTTCCAGTCCTTCTTACGGAAATTCATAGCCTCATTCCTCGGCTGCCTGCTGAGCGCAGGTCTAGGCTGCACCCGCGAACCACATGTATGACGAGGTGCGAGGGTTCCAGCCGCTGCAGCCTTGTCGACCCATACCAATGCTTGACCACAGAGCTGACCTGCCCTGGCCTGGTCTGAATAAATCTTGGCCCCCAAAACCAGAGCTGTTTCTTCCCCTGGTTCCTGGGCTCCTCCTCTCATCCAACCTCAAATAGTTTGCTTTCTTCCTTGTTTGGTACGATTAGTTGCACATTCGATCAGAGGCCTGTTCCATTCCCCTGTCCCAAGCTCTATCAAGTGAAGGAACAGGGCTGGAATACTGGCTGACTCCGAAGTCCATGTATTTACTGCTTTCCCCGAAGACTTCCAGGACGGTTTTGAACAGGTTTCTTGGCTCATCATAGTGTATGTCTCTTTGCCTCATTCCGGCGAAAGCCCCCTCAATCCTCCGCCGTGGTTCGCTCGTTGCCTCGCCCTGCAAGCCTTCAAATCGCACATCGTCGCCCAAGGCTTTTCCAACCTCCCACCCAATGCGCACTCAAGGCTGCCATTCTTGACGTTGGAGGTTGCCACACGACTTGTACTTTTCATAATGTCGGTTTCAAGCCTTTCAGAGGATGAAGGGCTAAGCCCGGGAAACCCCAAGGGGGACAGGCGGCGGCGTCCGCAACCCAAGACACCGCAACAGAAGATAGATGACTTTTGGGACAAGTACAAGACCAAGGCTCCTGGAAAGGGTAAGTACAAAACGTTTTACCAATTCGGAACCCTGAGAGAGTGACTCTCCACCCGCGGCCGCCCTGCAGCAACACGTGCTGACAACTTTGCTGTAGCCACTTCCATCATCCCCCAGCAGAATGACTTCTCAGACCGGGCAGCCAAGCGTGCCTCGGCCAAGTGCCTCGGCCCGGCCAAGACAACCCAACAGTCCTACGAGGACGCGGCGGCAAAGTGCCGGCACAAGGTAGCCCAGATCGTCAGGGAGTGCCGCCGGGTCAACCAGAAGTACCGGGACCCGCACTTCGACCTGGAGATCGACCTCAAGCTTAACCGCCGGGACTGCCTGGACTCGCTGGACAACGTCAAGGACGACGACCGCGGCGACGACTACTGCCGGGACCCAGCACCCAAGGACCGCCTCGACGTGCTGCAGCCGCCGCCTCCCATGTCCGCCACAAGCGTATTGGGCATGCTGGACCGCATCGAGCGGGAGACCGCCGCCGCCGGGAGCCCGGATGGGGACGGCGAGTCGAAGCTCCGCCCTCTCGCTGTCAAGAGGGTTGTGGACATATTCGACGAGCCCAAGTTTTTCATCGACGGTCCCACATCCCACGATGTCCGTCAGGGTAGGGACGGTGACTGCTGGCTGATGGCTGCTCTGTGCACCATTAGTAACAAGCCTGGCCTGATCGAGAAGTGTTGTGTGGCTCACGACCAAGAGGTTGGCGTTTATGGATTTGTGTTCCACCGGGATGGTGAGTGGTTCAGTGAAATTATTGACGACAAGGTGAGTCTTTGCTTGCTTGCTGGCCTTGCCAATATGAAACGAAGCCTCATGCCAATGGCAGAGTGACGATTTCTGAAGCTGAAGGGTCTGTAGCTGTACCTTACAAAACCTGACTATGATGAGCGGTGCTTGGAGCGTGTGCTCTGTAAGCCTTACTTTTCACCTGTCACAGATCCCAATCTTCCATATTTAGGGGGTTCTAGAATACGAGACTTCGGGACCCGTAGAAAGAAAGACTAACGTCACCGACAGGGGAAGATAGAGAGCGGGTCAACTCTGAGGAGGCGTACCGAAAGATCTACCAGTCCAACAGTGGTGCACTGGTAAGCACGCCATTTCGAGACCCCGACCCCATCCACTTGCACCAGAAACTTATCTGGCCACTCTAGTACTTTGCCCAATGTGAGAACCCGAACGAGACGTGGCTCCCGCTCCTCGAGAAGGCCTATGCCAAAGCTCACGGCGACTACGCCGCCATCGAAGGCGGCTACGGGGGCGAGGGGATTGAAGACCTCACCGGCGGCGTGACCTCGGAGATATACACGACCGACATACTCGATAAGGAGCACTTCTGGACAGAGGAACTCATGAAGGTGAACCAGGACTTCCTCTTCGGCTGCTCCACTGGTGTTTGGGGTCGCGGTAAGTGATCTTTTGTGGAACACGTTCGATTCTGCTATCATCAATCACATCTGCTCGGGTGACTTTGCATTTCCTCATTCTTTATGTGATGAAGCCGATGGTCAAGCCTTGTGTTTTTTGATGATTAGTGCTGAGAAGTTATGAATGCTGACCGTCCCACGTCGCTAGGCTGGGGCGAGCGGAAGGGCATCGTGGAGCTCCACGCATACTCCGTCCTCAAGGCCCGCGAGATCGATGGCGTGCGCCTCGTGCTCCTCAAGAACCCCTGGGGAAAGCATGAGTGGAAGGGCGCGTGGTCGGACGGGTCCAAGGAGTGGACAGGTGAGTGGCTGACGAAGCTCGACCACAAGTTTGGGGACGACGGCTCCTTCTGGATCTCGTATGAAGACCTCCTCAAGAAGTACCAGGCCTTCGACAGAACGAGGCTCTTCGACTCGAGCTGGAAGGTCGCGTCGATCTGGACGACCCTCAACGTGCCGTGGACTCTGGACTATCATGACACCAAGTTTGCCTTCTCCCTCCTGAAGCCCGGCCCTGTCGTCATTGTGTGCTCGCAGCTCGACGAGCGCTACTTCAAGGGCCTCGAGGGCCAGTATCGGTTCGAGTTGAGCTTCAGGCTGCACAAGTCCGGCGAGGAGGATTATGTGGTGCGAAGCCAGGGCTACTGTGAGTACCCTTTCATTTGATCGAAACCACTCTGTGTTTTGTTTTTCTTTCGAATCAGCTCTTGACAGCTGGGTTCTTGCGTGAATTTTGGGGCAGAATTTCTCATGTGTCTCTCATGTGTCTCTCATGTGTCTCTCATGCACATATTACATGGGGCCCCTTGACATAACTCTTCGGCTGCTGCCAGATGCCCCCAGCGACCCCATGATGAACATGATAGAGTTTCCTAACATGTAGTTTCTGGACAGACCGCATGAATCGCAGCATCAACGTAGAGCTAGAACTTGACGCGGGTGATTATGTTGTCGTCGTGAAGATCGACGCCTTGCGCAACGAGCAGATAATGCCTGTTGAGGATGTGATACGAGCGTTCGCCAAGGAGAGGAGAGAGAAGCTTCTCCGCATCGGCTTCGCGTATGACCTGGCGCACAGCAAGGGAAGAATCATCGAGACCGCCGAGGAGAAAGCCGCAAGGGAGAAGTATGAGAAGAAGAAAAGAGATGGGGAGAGGAAGAAGATGGCCAAGCTCATAATGAAGCAGAAAGAGGAGGATCGCAAACACGCAATCAGACAGGCGTTAAAGAAGAAGAAGGCGATTGATAAGGCCAGGGCCCGTGCGAAGGCTAGGGACGAGAGGCGGAAAGCGAAAAAGGAGGCCAAGGAGAAAGCTGAAGGGGAGCAAAAGAAGGAGGAAAAGGAAGAAAACAGTGCAGACAAGCCCAAGGAAGATTCCATGATAAAGAAAGATGCGGCTTCTGCCAAAGCCAAGGACGCTGACGGCACTCGGACGCACGACAACAAAGACAAGGAGGATCAGGCTGTTAGAGCTGGCACAAACAATGTCAGACTTGAGATAGCAAGCATTACAGAGGATTCCAACGAAGGCAACGACTCGAGCACCGAGGCCGGGGAGAACACGCCTGCGTCGAGCACCATGCTTGAAAAAACACCCATCGAGCCCGAAGAGACACAGGAAGAAGATGCGTATGTCACAGCCGCCGAGGAGGAAGGCGACAGCCAGCCAAAGACGTCCGCGGCGACATCCACTGGAGAAGAACCAGCTCCCACGCCCAAGGCCTCCCAGCCCGAGCCTCAGAAAGCAACCCCAAAGTCGAAGGCTGCAGACAAAGCGCGACGACCGCCTCACAACCACGTGGACATCGGCGTACAGACGGGCCCTGGGCTGCCGTCGCCCCCGAGAGCCTATGGCCCACCTCCAGGTTATGTGTACTCGCCGCCGCCAGCCGGTGGCCGAATGTACGGCCCTCCGCGAGGGCATCGCCATCAGTTACCACCGCACCTTCGTGGCATCCCGCCGCCAATGAGTGGGATGCTGGCGCCGCCGCCGCCGCCGCCTGGCGCGCCCTCTTCATACTTCACATCGGACGCCTCAACTGACGACGGCATCGAGGACATGGACTCGCTGTCCGAGGTGAGTGACCACGAGATCGACCTGTTCCTCGAGGCACAGGACAAGCAGCGTGCGGCAGCAGCGAGGGCAGCCAAAGCACAACAGGCCTCTAGCTCGACGCCGCCAGGCGGGCCTGCCTGCGAGGATGAGCCGAACGAGTTCGAGAAGGACCCTTGGAACGCCGTCGGGGTCTTCGGGCTGAGGATATACTACAAGTCAGATGGCGAGCCTGGCGACAATGAGGTGGTGAAGCTGCGGGTGGAGAGGCCGAACCCGTGGATGTGGGAGGATGACAGCGATGACGAGGCGGACGATGAAAAGGAAAAGGGCAAGGGAGGTGACGCGAAGGAGGCCAAAGAGGAGAGTCAGGTGCTTGACATTGATGATAGTGGCAAGGACGCCATTGCTGAAAATGTCACTGCCGAGGAGAAAGAGGAGGACAAGAAGGAGCTTGAGGGGGAAGCCTCGTCGGAGAGAAATTCCGACGATGCCAAGGTTGTGGGGAGGGCGGATGACGGCAAGAATGAGAGAGAGTGGAGAGTGAGAGTGACAGCTTGAGGCAAAGTGACACGGAGCTCGACAAGGTGCTGGATCTAGCTGGGTACGGGGTGATTGGCTCGTTGGTTTCGTGCGTATAATATCTCGATAGGTACTTACCTAGGTACGTTATGGGTGTATGTACGGAGTAGAACCCCGGCTCGATTTAGGTTGCGTGCGTTGACAAACCGGCCGGAAGAGGAATCAGCTCTTCATAAGTGGTGCATGCAGCACCACCAGCCTTGCCCTGACTGCGACTGGGAATCCGAGACTCGGGTTTGCATCGAAGATACCCCAAGGTATTCATTCACAAGGTACCTACCTACCTAGTACCTAGGTAGGTTGGGTGGGAGCTCTCGGAGCACACAGTGCGGAAGTGCCTTCTGATCCCTTCTTCCGGGGGTCAACCAAAACCTTGCAACAACACATCGACTTTCCTCGTCTCGTCGACCTCGACATCATCCACGATCATAGCGTCGCCGTCGCCAAACAAGTCGTCATCGTCATGGCGCCCAGCCTCCCTTTCCTTCAGCCTCGCGACCTTGTCCCCGACGCGCACGAGAAGCACACGCATGCGCTCGAGCTCAAGCTCAAGCTCGCTGCCACGGGTGACGAGGTTCTCCTGGACGCCCCCCAGCTGCCTGGAAGACTCCGCGGCGTCGTTGCTCTCGCCGCTGAACGGGGCGAGCAAAGCCCTCATGCGGCGCAGCCTCTCCACGCGGGCGCGGGCCTCGTCCCTCCGTGCGGCCAGCCCCCGCAGCCGGCCTGCGAGCTCGGCATAGCGCTCGGCCTCGACCGGGTAAGCGGCCGTCTCCCTGTCGGACTCCCAGGCCGGCGGTAGCGAGGAAATGACGGTGGAGTCAGCGTAGTCTGCACCGACGTTCCTCCATGCATCTTCGTCGTCGTCACCATCGGCCGCCTGCCGTTCCCCGGCGCTGAGGTACAGCCTGTCGACCTGCTCGGCGATCTGACGCGTCGCCTGGGGCACGTAGACGCGCCGCGAGTGCTGCTGGAGGGTATGATTGAGGCGGAAGAGCGCGTCGTCTACGGCCTTCTCTGTCAACGCGGCTGCGGCTGCTTCCTCGTCGTTTGCCGCGGCCTCGTTGCCGCGGCGCCAGGCCCGGCTGGGCTGTAGTGGCTGTGAGAGGAGACGCGTCTGGGCGGTGATGAAGTTTTGCTTGAGGGTGAGGATGGTGGGCGGAGGTGGTGCCATCCTGAAGCAGAGTGATAGGTGATTGATGCCGCGTTTGTTGGTTGAGAAGGGATCTCGATTCTCGACTCCTGCAGCTTGTTAATAATGTGATGAATTTGGACGGCGCACAGTATGCCTGTATGCCTCGAGGTGGTTGATGTTGGCCTTGGGGTGCGTGGGTCGGCAGCAGTAACAGCAGGGGGGGGGGTCTGCAGACCTCCAAAGTCAACAAAGTGAGCATTCTGCCATGCAGCCCACCTCGCAGCCCCCCCGTTCCGAGTCCCTCGTTTTCTGCCACTGATTATCAAGGTACAGTAGACATCTTTTTACCTCGTTGAACTTGTTTGATTGATTGGAGCATCCACCGCTTTTACATTATGAGGAGCCCTTGTCGTCACTTTTTCCTTTCTCAGGCCTATCTATCTATCTACCTACTGCTATCTACCTACCGCTATCTACCTACCTAAGTAGGTAGATATCATCAACAACTTTGACCAAAACAAACCTACAACAAAAAAAGTAAGACATTCTTTGTCCGTTTGATATTCTGCTTTAAAACCATGGTCAACCTAGAGATCTAGCCATTATTTGCCTGTGGCAGCCAGGGCGAGGCTTCCGAGCCCCTCGCTACCGCCGCAGTCATCAAAGCCCTCAACATGATGCCTCACATCGAGGGAGGTTACTTTGCCGAGACTGATATGGGACCCCCTCATCACCCACCCCCCCATTCCCCGTAACTGCAGCCTCCGAAGCAACTCTCTCGCTGGCCGGCCCCCGGCGCCCGGGCTTTGACCCAAAGGCCCGCAACGCCTCGACCACGCTCTTCTACCTCCTGACCCCAGGGTCTCCCCAGGGGGGACTTCCACCGCAACCGTGCTCGGACGGTACACACGCTTGCACAAGGGCCGGGGCCGATAGGTGCTGATAAATGCGGCGGGACAGGTCGAGACGTTCGTGGTGGGACAGGACGTCGCAAAGGGTGAGAAGCTCCAGTGGATCGTCGAGGGTGACCACTGCAAGGCCAGCTACCTACTCCCGGAACGCCGAAGGGGGCCGAATCCAGTGTCGAGGGGCTGCTCATGTCTGAGACGGTGGTGCCGGGCTTCGAGTACTGCGACCACGACTTCCTCCCCCGAGACGGCCTGGAGCGGTTGCTGGGAGATGAGAGGGCCATGGCCCTGGAATGGCTTGTCAGGAGAGATGACTAGATACCTACCTAGGTAGGTTGGCACTGGGGGTGCTCCTTGTGATAGACTGGTCTCCCACGAGGTTACAAACGAATTCTGGGGACGGGACTGAATGATTGACTCGCTTAGTAGTACACATGGGAATTATTTGCATGAGATGTATGTAGAGTTAGTTACAGGAGTTGTCAGAATGGAAGACGCCCGCGTCTTTATTGCACCATGCCTTGGCCATCTGCTGTCCAAGTCAGCTCAAGCATTTTCCATGTTGCTATTCTTCTTCTTCTTCTTCTTGTTCTTGTTCTTGTTCTGGGGTGTCTGGTTTCCGCCCATAAACGACGTGGAGATTCACATATGTGTGATAATCTCGATTTCTTAGGTCTCTCCTAACTGGAATGAGAGCTGCCTGTGGTACGACTCTCTGTCAGATGTGCTCAAGTGGTCCTTCCCAGGTAAAGAATTACAGGGGTTGAACTTTGAAGGCCACATACCTGATGCTGTTCCATAGTCAGCCCGGCCACTCTTAATTGGTATGCACGAAGGATGCCGTCAATGCCACTGTTTAGCATTTCTTCCATCCACGTCCCAATCCACTTCTCTTCCGGGTCTTCGGGCCATCCGCAAGTCGGTAGTCTGAACGTCTCCTCGTGCACGTCGACAAACCCGGCCTCTTCGTACCACGACTTGAGCCACGGGGTGATGGTGCAAGGCTTCCCTGCTATCCGACTTATGCGGTCCAGCTCCGAGAGCCACTACAGTGTCTTGAGTTAGTCATTGGCTGATCTGACTGGTCGGTCTTTGCTCGGACTCGCCTGAGCCCTTGTGCCCGAAACCCTATGATAGGTGGCACATGTGCATGATGGGAGAAGATGCACATGTGCCTAAAAGAACACGGCCCCCTCGGGTGTTGCTTACAAGTCTGAGTCCATGATCGGCTGGGGCGGTCCCGTCGTCGCATCGTAGAACAATGTCGAATTCTTGACTCTCTAGCCAACCACCTGGGTTTAACTTTTGGAAGGCCTGTTGGATTACTTGTGTGCTCATGTCCTGTTAGATTCCATCGTTAGCATCGTCTGGGTCTATCTTTGGTGTGGTCTGTCTTCTCGAGGGATTTGCATCGGGTCCAGATGTAGGAGACCCGCAAGGGGGGGAGGGAACCTTGGAAGAATCGGGATGGAAGCACACCTCCCAACAGCCATTGGTGTCTCGCGTGTGGACGTAGTCTAGGTCGTCGTCGAGCCACTCCTGTGACGAGTCGTCTATGATGAACTGGACATTCGGGGGCCCCACGTCAGGTTGGATGTTGGACAGGTCCGTCCCTATGATCAGCTCGGTCTGGGGGAACTCCTCGGCAAAATCAAAGCACCAGTCCCCGGTACCAGTGCCGACGTCGAGCACGCGACGCGGAAAGTGGTCTCTCGTCCATGGCGCCAGGTGAGAGCGGTTTCCCATTGCCCGTCTCAGGATGTTGTGCGTGAGGCGCAGTCGTTCTATCTCTTCGGCGTCGTTTGGAAGCAGGTACCCTAGGCATATGATCGTTGGTCCCCGTGCCCTTCCCATAGAGGCTCAGCAGTGTGTGTGTGTGTGTGTGTGTGTGTGTGTTTGTGCGCGTGGGCGCGTGTCGACTTACATCCGTCCTTGTAGGCGTGGTAGGTTCTGCCATTTTCCACCCGGTACGCGAGGACACTTTCTGAGATTGAATACGTGTCGCTGGAATCCGAAAGGTGAGTATCGAGGACGCTATTGGTAGATAAAGCAGCTTGTTTGTTTACTCACGGTATCTCTGTGTACTTGCAGATGTCAACAGAGCCCGAAGGGTCAGTTTTTTGTGACCAGTTGGCAGTGTACCTACCTAGGTAGGTACATAGGGAAAGGGGTACTCTACTTGACACGTAACGTACGTTGCTGGTACTGCTTGGAAGAGCTTCCTGGAAAGTTAGGTCGAGATTCTCTACTGCTTGGTGATCGACATTGAAGAGATCAAGGCTTCGCCTGTTTGGGTTGTTTCCCGCCATTTCGGACACTGGCTGAGCCTGGTTGTGAAGGAGACCCGCGTATACTAAGCAGTGATGGTCTGGAACCAAGATACAGCAACCCTGAAGAAGAAGAAGAAGAAGAAGAAAAAGGTGGGAAGGAAAGAAGGGGTTGAGGAAAGCTATGATGCCCGCTGCATGATCGGGCATTCTCGAGCAGTGATCAATTGATGATCACCGAAGAACGTCCGGTTAGTCTTGTTTGGGATCAATTGATGGCCCAGAAATATCAGTAGACCCGAAGCGTTGGGTCAAGCGGAGCCCGACGTGGAGCTACACGGGTCAACTGGCAAGGGTCCCCAGCGGGTAAAATGGCTCCAGCTGGCTCCAGCAGGCAAGGTAGTGTATATTTCCAAAGTTTCGGGACAGAATCTTGAAGCCCGTCGTGGGCATGTGTCCCCGCTGCTGCCGTAGGACGGAAAGCTTAGACGTGACGTGTAGAAGGGCGTCGGGAGGCGACATCTGGAGACGACATCTGGAGACGATTGCTCCCACACCGTCACATGTGTATCTCCTCACCGTCCTGGGTTGTTTTCAGGGAGAACTTTAGAAGCCCCGAGGTGCAGATATAGGGGTGAAGAGCGGCTCCAGGGGTGTTCTGTTGCCCCAAGCGTTGAAGGCGCGCACACTGCAAATGCATGTGTGGACCTCGGGCACCTGGGCGTCCTGGAGCATCTTCTTGCTGGAGTTTGTGGGACTTCAGGACGAGGAGTGAGTACCTAGAACAGGGTGCCTGGTTTCACCTCATCGAAAGTCACTGAAAATCAGTCCCTGTTTCAAGTTCAACATTGTGACAACGTTCCTGAGCGGCAGAGGGCAAAGAAACAGGGGCCAACAGCTGGTGGATCGTGAATAATAACTGCTCAAGTGGGTGTACAAAAAGTGGTCCGCAGCAGTTGAGAACAGTCAATGCGCCCTCATTATGTACTTTCGAATTTTGGGGGAAGCATGTTTCGTTTTCGGGACAGTGGGAGTCGATGATTAAAATTGCTGTACAGATTATACACGTGTACTTAAGTACTCCGCTCTGCCGCCCCAACAGCCTGGCTGTTACCAGTTGGTCGGGACATGATATCCGGCACTGTGGTTTAAGTTTTTTGAAAAATGTCGCATTGATCCCGGATCTGCACAGCTGGGGTGGGTCCAGAGATGTGGGAGTGGAGCGTGAATCTGCCTGCTCAGTGACTTGTCCTCGGATCATAAAAATACCCAGGCTCTCCCAATTGCCGGTCTCACTGCAAATGCCACAGGCCCGTGACTCGTTGATTGGCCGTAACTAATTACGCCTCTTATTTTTGTCGGACTGCCGCATAGCAAATTCACCCGGATCCAAGTTTACCCCCTCAGTGCTGTTGACAGCGCCCAAGGAAGTCTCAGGTCGTGCACGCTTAATGAGAGTACTCCGTACCCGGGGGCCTCTACTGCGTTAGTCCCCCTCCGCTTGTAGCGTAGGGGGTTACAAATTCGCGCTATAGACCAAATCGCGCTATATATAGACGTTTTTTTTAGTATAGAATACCACTAACACGACAATCTCTACGTAACAATTAGTACTCTATATACTATATTTACTCTACTCCTTTTAAAAAAAACAATTAGTTAGTAAAGGCTATTAATATAGCTACTTTACCCCTATTTCTACTAAATATAAGTATTAACTAATATATACTAACGTTAAACACTAACGAGTTGTCTACCCCAACGAGTTGCCTACTTTTACGCTAACTACTTCTCTTTATCTTTTTGACGCGTTTTTTCGCGCACTTTCTTAAAATAACAAAAACAAAAGAAGCCAATAT
>MAVT02001484.1:0-12307 GCA_001702395.2 Diaporthe helianthi
TTAGTGCTACCTAGTGCTAATAAGTTAAAAGCGCGAAGCTTAATAGTCTTAGAAAGAATAGCTTGCGCAGCTACTTCTTTAGAGGCTAAAACAAGCTTAGCAAGCTTTTTAGTGCGAGAACGCTTAAGCAAGTTAGTTAATTTAGCAGAATTCGAGCTATTTAGCGTACTCTTTTTCTAACTACGCTAAAAACGAAAATTTTAACTATTCCCAAGGTTTTAGGTGTTTTAGGGAGCTTTAGTTAATTCCTTATTAGCAAAATAAATACAAATATTTAATATAAGAGTATTTAGGATAAGTTTAAATATAGCATTGTTTTAATTAAAGGTTTTCTTAGTTATTCTTTTTTTATAGTAATAGCGAGGATTTAAGGGTTAAATAGATATATTAACTTATTACTAATTATTACTATTTGTATTTTAGCGTTAAAAGCTATAGCTAAACTTTTAATATAACTCGATTTAGGATAGTTTAGATTAAAAAGGGTTTTTGGAGTACTAAGCAAGGTATTGCTTTTAAAGAAAGGGTTGCTTTCAACTACGCGGCGGTACCTCTAAATACAAAGGAGATTGACACAATTCTTTTAGAAAAGAAATTTAAAGCGCCCTTAGATATAAGCTTTTATTCCCGTACTAGGCTAATCGCAATACTTGCGTATTGCATCTAGGTTTAAGTACTTTGCTAAGCCTTTTTTAGCTTTTTAAAAAGTACTAATAATAATCAACGTTTTTTTCTACTTCAAATAGTAAACAAGTTAGTAATTAGCAAGAGCTTTTAACTTGGGGTAATAATAAGCATTGTAATTAGGATTTGCATAGCTATAATAAGCTTTAATAAACCCGTCTTTGCAATATTAAACACTATTAATAATTATATAGACTTTATTGTTATTGTTTAACCAAGGTTTAAAGTTGTTGTTGTATATAATAGCTAGGGTTTGGATAGAACTAACTACTTTAGGATTGGAAAGCTTTATGTTGTCCCGTTGAGCGTTATACAAACGGGCTTTTGCATGCCTTTGAATTTTAACAAAACTATTTCCTTTTAGCTAAAAGAATTTAATAATATTAATTTTTATATTTGCAATACCCTTAGGAATATAGTTAATAGGATTATTTTAAGATATTGTTTTAGTAGAATATAGTTTTTAATTAAAAATAGTGTAACTATGGGAAAATTGTTTATTATTAAAAATAAAACTAATATTGTTAAAAGGGTAGATGGGTTAATTCTATAGAATAGAGCTAGTTTTAGATACATCCTGCCTAGTATATTTAATCTTTCTATTAAGGAAGTTTAGGAGAATAGATTTAAACTTAAGCTAAGGTATAGTTTTTGAATTAAAACTAGTACGTTTCTTAAGAAGGAGAGACTTCTTTACCCAAGGGGGCAAGCACTTATAGAAGGGCTAAACTAGCGTAGTAGCTAGGTTTCTAGCATTGCTAAGGACTTCATTGTACTTAATAACTCTAGCTTTTTATTTACGCAAGTTATTGCTTAGATTATTTTTATAAAGTTTTTTAATTACTTTATTAGGGTTTGCTTGCATTAATTTATTATTTATTTTAAAAAAAGCAATAAATTACTACTTTTAAGTCTACTAGGTTCTAAAGCTAGTAGTAACCTAGTTAATTACTTTAGCAAGCTTATAAAAACTAGTATTTTACTTAAGTAGTATTAAAAGATTATCTTTTAAGTATAAAAACTAGCAAGCTAAGTTTTCAATATTTAAAATAGCTTAAAATATATTAATCTTATTAAATCTCTTTATACTAAGATTATTTATTATAATAAAGGTAGCTTAAAATAAAAAAATAGCAACTAGAGTAATTTTAGCTATATATTAAGCTTAATTAAATATTTCTTATAGCTGTGCAATCTAAAGTAAACGCATAAGCAAAGGTAAAAGTTAACTTTAAATGTTTCTAACTAGGTTATTAGAAATAAAAGAGATAGCTTAAGTAAGTTCTTTGCCTTTATATTTAAAGCGCTTAAAAAACTAATCTTTACCTTGCTTACTAATATTAGCAAGTAGATTAAAAAGAGGAAGATTATTATACTAACCTTTATAGGGAGGAATTAGAATAGAGAAAAGAGTACTTAATAAGCTCGACGCTTTAGCAAAAGAGGACAACTATTTCGGAATATTTCTAGCAAATAAGGCTCTAGGAGGAATAGCTACGAAAGGGTTTTCAGAGTTAGCTATTATTTTTAAAGGTATTTAATTAAAGTAGTGCAATATTTTTAACTAAAGGTTTTTAAAGCGTTTATAAAATACAAAAGGTATTTCTCTTAGTTATTTAAAGTTTAGTTTTTTAGAAAAGCAAAAACTAAAAGTTCCTATTTATATCTAGTAGCGATAATAGCTTTATTAAAACTAATGCATAGACTTAATAATTATTTTAGCCTTGCTAGTAGCCTATTTATTTTATATTTTCTTTAGTTGCTTAGAATTCCAAGCGTTTACAATAGTAGTTAAGTTATAATAGTTTTACAAGTTAATAGTAGTTTCTAGCAACTATTAAACTATTATTTTATTAAGCCTTTATTATTATTAAAGCAATATTAGATATATATTAGAAGTATTGTACCTTTTTAATTAACATTATTAAAGTATTGTTAAAAACTTAAGCCTTATTAAAAGCTTCAAGTATTAGGGAGAGTTATCCTTAATAGCATATATATTTTTTGGCTAATAACCAAAATAGTTAAAAAGCACGAAGAGTATACTGAAAAGGGAGTTTTCTAGTAAGGAACTAATTTACGCTCTTTTTAGAATAAGTAATTCCTTGCTAATAAGGAGGATCTATAGGCCCGATTTCGCTAACAGCGGAGCACTAATTACTAGCCTTTAGATAATTACTAAAGTTTAATAAAAGAAAAGAAAATAAACTATAGATAAAGGCTATTCTTTTAAATCTTTATTTTTATTAAACTAAAGCAAAATAATTAAAGAAACCTATGTTTAATTTATAGGGCAAATACTAGTAAAAACAAGAACCCAATAGTGTTAGGTTGTTACTCTACTAGATGCCGCCAAAGGTACGTTTAACACCGTAGAGGAAAAGAGGGAAAGAAAGTTAAATAGTAGCCCGGGGCTAAAAAACAGATTTTTGTATACTCTAATCAGAGAGGATATATACGGTATAGGGCAAAAGAAGAGATTAAGATTGTTGTTTCCAAAAGCTTAAAAATCTACGCGGCGGTACAACTGCTTATATAGCCCATTTGTAGTGGGTTTTCCCTGCGCCCTAGAACACTATTAGATATATATAGAGAGTAAATATACTATATAGTAGTACTAGAAGAATTAATTCTTATTATACTTGATTTTTTTTAGAAGCCTAGCTAATTAAAAAGTATAAAAATAAGCTTATAATAGTAGTATTAAGTAGTTATAGGCTATACTTCTACTACTATTATAAATTAAAAATTAAGATAAAGATATCTTCTCTAGTAATAGCTTTATTAGATTTAATCCTAATAATAAGCTAAGCCTACTTCACCTATTTATAAGACCTAATTACCTAATATAGTAGTAGAATCCTAAGCTAATATAAGGGCTTGAAGTAGTAAGGTAAGAGGTAGTTATAATATAATACCTATAGCTATATATAGTTAAATTTAACTATAATAATAGCCTTAATATTATAGTTAAATTAAAGATAACTAGTACTATAAATAATAGTAACTATTACCTAGTAGTATTACTAAATAAAGATATTAATAATAAAGGTAGTTATTAGTAGCTATATAAAATTTACTTATTATTACTACTTATTTTAACTTCAGCAGTTAAATTAGCATAAATTTAGCCTTGCTTTAACTAATCCTAGAGTTTTTTTTAAATGTAGAAGTAGTAAATTAAATTAATTACTATAGAAACGTTATTATTCTAGTACTATTCTATAGTTAAAAAAACGCTTAAATGTAGCGCGATTTTAGCTATTGCCGGATTCTAGCGCCCCCTAAGCGACGAGCGAAGGGGGTTAACCAAAGGTTAGACCCCCGGGTAAGCACTAGGACACTACTGCGATGCGTCAGCGGGAACTCGAGACCTATCCTGGTATAGTGCGAATTGTACGTACTTGTGTTCTCGAGAGTCGAGACCCATTGGAGGGCGCTAATATGAACTGTGTGAAATTGCATCCTCGAGACCTGCTCGACTATCGAACGAAGCTTTGAGAGGGACTGAAAGGCCACCGGGGCAGCCAAAACATAGAACAAAATGAAGATCGGGGTCGTTGGGAAATTTCAGATTCATAATGTGATCGAAACACCAGCAAGGGTATTGCATCGCCTATGTATGTACTTATAATGGGTCCGAAATTCCGGATCCACGACGATGTGTGAGTCCAGGAACTCTGACTGCCTCTTATATATATACGTGTGGCGCATCCTGAAACCCGGCTCAGGGAAGCCGTACGCGTCCAGGAAATCTGACTGTTAGCACATCGGAAGCGGCGATCCTGGAACTAGGACCAATGCATCTTCCCATGATCTGATCAACCGCCTGGATCTCAGGCGTTCCCCTCGGCTTCGATGACATCCTCCGGTTTCAAGCCAGGGTATATGGTGCCATCTCTGGTGTGCCGAGTAGCAAACCAAGGCCCCGTTGGAGACTGATTATATAGTCTACATCCCCTCTACTAACGACTACCTCCCGTTTTCCATGCCTTTAATCACCGGGAGCATGTATTAAGCCCTCTCAATTATGCTGATGCGCCGGTTTGTACCTAACTAGCTCTCATACTGATGCACGCTTCCATTCCGGTGGAAACTCAATAGTTACTTAGTAGACAAGGGAAACTACGATCTAATTACTAGAAATACTTAAATCTTTGAGCCATATTACTAACTATGACAAGAATTTGAGCTCGTGTTAGTAGACATGATAAGAACTTGAGATCATGTTACTAGACACATCACATCATAAAACCTTATTACTAGTAAACAAAGGATCCTTGTTCTGCGCTTACGTTTGCCTGTGTATTTCAATCATCATCATCATGCTCTGTTGGGTCTGGTAACATTCCTTGTCATTGTCCCCTTGTGTCTCTAGTAACCTGAATCCAGGTCTCAAAGTTTTCCTAGTAAGCCAAGTAAAGGTTTCTATGGTGTCTGGTAACCGGAATCTAGGTTGCCTCTATGTCTGATATCATAGATTCTAACTTTGTGTGTGTCTGGATCTATGATCTTAATGGTCTATATTCTCTGCCATGGACCTGTCTACATTTGTCACGAGACCTGATGTCGTGCCTCTTGTATGGCTGGGAGCCTTCTTAACTGTTGCGATATCGGCGTCTGCATTTGATAACGCTGCTGGGTCTTTCGATGGTTTCATGGAATATATCGACTGCTGGATGCCAGCAAGGTGGAGAATCTACGATGTGGAGCCTTGTGAGAATCTGCCCTCAACGCCGGGGTGTGGACATTCCGATTATCTTGTCCTTTGAATCTTGTGTTACTCTCGGGGAAATATGTGATTTCATCGATCAGGAGATGGTCAAGGTTCAGGGACGATCCACCAACCTTTCGGTGACATTTGCACCGAGCTTCTCGGTCAACAGAAAGCACAGATGACGGAGTTCATCTCATGGCAGCAAGCACAGATAGCGAAGTTTGTCGAGCAACAGCACGCGGTCCTTGCTCGAGTAGATCGTGCAGTACAAGGCATGGAAAGTCAGGTCATCGAACGAGTCAAGGAGCATCTTCGCGACGAGTATAAGACAGATAACCAAGAGTCTAAGAGCAAAGAGTTAGGGCAACTGATACAAAATCTTGTTGATGAAAGTATCGTCAATCTAGAGGCTGCCATCAAAGCGAACCTGGAACGTAGGAAGGACATCTGGAAGACCTCAAGTCTGAACTTAAATTTGAACGCATAGACGAGCTAAAGGATATTCTGGAAGACGGCTTAGTATCCATCACTCAGCCCAGGTAACTCCAGCAGTTGTCAAAGCAAGCCCTTCTTTATGCATCTGTCTCTTTATAACCTAGTCCTACGCTATCTCGGTATCATGTTTGCGCCACAATGTCTAACGTCAGCAACGATGGCATGAGCGATGCTCAAATCTTCGACAAACATGGGCACGAGCGTCTCAGCACCCTCCAGCATGCAGCATTGCTCATCTGAGATGTATTGATTCTATCACTGAGCATATCGACATCGTAGGCAATTTGTCAGACAACGTTCTCGCAATGGAGGCTACTTAAGAAGCATGTCACATCTACAGAAGACATTCGAATGCGAGGCATGCTACTTGTTTCTGCATACATGACCTGCAACGACTCTTATAATGCCATCCAGTGCACTTACAATTGGCTCGCCGAGGCCAGACTCGTTCAATTCGAACGAGTCTTAGGTAGGCGATGCGATTGGATGGACGAGTAAAAGCCAAGTTGGCCATGTTGGTGAGCGTGAAAGGGTGGGCTGGCCCGCCGCCCGAGTTTCTGCTTGAAAGTCTCCATCACTTCCACAGCACAAACAGCTTACAGTATCGGCTTTCTTGTATTTCCCTTGATTGCGAAACACTCCACCAACCATGGACACACTATGCAAGGTCAGTTCATGTTCATCTCCCAGTGTTTCTATCCTGGCATCCCGCGACTTCTTGGCCGTCCACCAGTCATACTCGAGGGCCTTGGGTCCGGAGGCACGGTGGGGGATCATGGTAACAAGGGCACCTACGCCTGCTGCGAGGCGGCAGGCCGCAGTCCGGAACCCCGGGTCTGGGGCTGGGGCCGGGGCCGGGGCCGGGGCCGGGTAGCCTGGGCGGTCCCGGAACACATTTTATATAAAGCTCGTCGCATCTTTGCTCGCGATAACAGTGTCCTTGAAGGATGATGTGCTAGCTCCGCATATCACTACTGACAATAAATTGAGCGTCATGTGCGATCTCAGTTTCGGTGGCGTCTCTTTGCCTACGGGAGCGGGGACACTGCCATTTAGTTTCGTCACATGTATTTCAGTGCATCGCACCGTGGACTTGGGTGCACCGTACCCTGTATCTTCGTGCACCGTATTTCGGCACGCCATGCATTGCATTTTGGTGTATTTAGACAAGCTCATTGAGTGGCTAGGTGAGACGCGATTTACCCTGCAGCTGCGAGGAAACCATGGGACAGGGATGATGCATTTGCTGGGACGGGGCATTTCTGTGTGCTGCTCAACCTCCCAAAATCAACCTCAGGACCGCAGCAGTCAGCCCATTTGTCTGAGCTCAGAACTGAACCATCATGGCGCCCGGGCCGAAGCATCAGCGAGGGGACCGGCCATCCGGGGTCGAGATTTCCGCCTCAGCTGAACACATACTCGTGACTTTCCCAACACAAAGCTGACCGATGTCGACAATGTTGCTGTGTTGACCGAGCTGCCTCATCTGCATACGGCATCTCTGATTACCGGTTCCTCATGGTCGTGCGATCTTCCTGAGTACCTAGGTAATTACTGACCACCCCTGCTGTTGAGGGGCCTCAACTTCGAATCATGTCCATTCCACAGGATCATCTCCATTTCTGGAATGAACTTTATGACCGCGACGATGTTGAGAGGATGAAGCGTGAGTCGTTATACGCCTTTAGAGGTTGCATAACTGGGCTGGCACATCCTAATTCTGTTAGTCTTTTTCGCAACTACCCGAGATTGTGCCAAATCTCGAGCACCTGAAAAATGAAGAAATGACCCTATGGCTGGTTGATCACGGCGCCGACCTAAACAAGCAGACTTACATCGACCTAACACCCATGTCGTACGCTGTCCAATTCGCTCCACTTGCGCTCATCGAAAAGTTGCTTGATCGCGGTGGAGATGTAAGCACCCTGAGAACATGAGCCGTAGCATCCCATGTTCCCGAGCACATTTTACCACAGTCCATGTTCGAGTAGCTCTGTCCTCTCGTCCGGCATTGTTTTTTATCAGAAGGCGGAGAGTTTCATGAGTGCGGCGTGCAATGCACCATCGCCGTATTTCCTGAAGATGCCTCACACCATTTTATATTCCAATGACGGCCTCCTTAACCATCACATTCAGCCCGTACGTTCGACCGCCACCTCTGCAGTGTGTTCCCGGTGGGAGACGAGTTGATAACGGGATGCATGTTGCTTTGTTGGTCGTGCCTCGCCTCGTACAGCCAGGGGGGTTGAAGGATCAAGCCGGTGCCACACACCTCCCTGGTTCTGTTCCCACTTGGGAGGCAGCTAGCAGGCCTGCCGTCGTGTCAGATATATCTATGGAGCTGAGGACTTTCGAGATGCATCACCCAATTCCAAGTCTCTGGCATTTTTCTTTGAAATCTTGTTCCGGGGCGCCTTTCTCCATGGACGACCTGCTCTACACTGGCCGTAACACGGCCCTCACCATCCTCCCTGTTCTGACTGTCGCCCCGTAGGCTCAGGAATTACCCACCCATGGGTACCTATAGGTACCTAACGCACAAACCTAAGTCCTTATTACCTACTTATATAAGAAATTACCTATAGGTACCTATAAACCTATAGGTAATATATAGGTAGTTACTTATATAAGTCGTTTTTAAAATATTTAGTTACTTAGAATTAAAACTATATATATTATAAAATACTTAAATTATTATTTTAATTTAAGGTACTTTTATTATAAAGATTTCTACAGTTTATAATATTCTATAGCCTTCTTTAAGAGGAATACTATATTATACTATTTTTATTTTTATCTTTATTACTATTAAACCTTACCTACTTTACTATTTTATATAGGTTATAGTAGTCTTAACTATTTTAAGTAGGAAAATATATATTCCTTTATTCTCTCTACTATTATTTTTATATTATATTAACCTTTATATTTTATTAAACTTAAATAGCTTAAAGATTACTAATTAAAATAAATAATATATTCTCTTTAATATTATGAAACTAAAAAGTATATATATTTTAAAGTACTTATTAGGTATTTTTAAGTCTTTTAATATAATACTAACTATATTAAAAGTCTTCTAATTCTTAGTAAAGCTTTTTAACGTTTTTATTATTAGTATAGAATATAAAAAAGGACTCAATATTCTTATTTATAAAATTATATACATTATTATTAAAAAGGTTATTTATAAAGCTTTATATATACTTAAGTATAGCTATAAATAGGAGAGTATTAAAGATATTTATAGCTATATTTAGTATATATAGAAAGCTTTATTTATTTACCTATTAGAATTTTAATACTATTTTATTTAATAACTTTATTCTTATAATATTAATTATTAAATATTATTAAAGAAATAGTATATATTAGTTTTGAAAAGCTTTTAAGGCTTTAATCAATATTAGTTAAAAATATACTATTATATACTTTAAAGCTAAATAATAGTTAAGGTATTTCTCTTAAAATAAACCTTTATATTAGTTTTTAACTTACTTAGAATTATTGAAAATATTAAACTATTAAAAAAATATTTTATTAATAATTATAAACTCCTTTTAAAGAAAGTAAAAGAAGAATTATAAGTATAAAGACCTTCTTTAAACTAAAACACTTATCTCTATATACTTATACCTTCTTATAAACTATAATTATACTTAATAAATATTATTTTATAGCTTTATTATTTAAGAAGAATCTATTAAAGTAGAGCTAATAAAAGTTATTTAGCCTTAAAAGAGTAAAATTAAAGCTAAGTAATACTATATTAAGTAGGAATTTTATTTTATTCTTTAAGTTAAAAGTAAAGAAAAACATTAGAACTATATATTTAATAAAGCTACCTAAAAGGTTTTACTTTTATACTATAAAGTTACAATACTTAAAATAGTTTAAGTTATTCTTCTTTTTCTCCTTACTAATATATTCTTTAATAAAGTTTAAAATAGTATTTTATAGCTTTTTATATAAATTATAATACTAATAACTAAACTTCATATTATATATATGTTAAGACTAAGCTAAAAGATTTAATAGTTATTATTAATTAAGTTAAAAATACTTAATTATAGTTCTTTAAAGTAAAGCTATATTTAAAGGCTAATATTAATATATATAATAAGCTAATAAATCTAATAAAGCTATATTAGTAGATACTTAAATTAGTATTAGTTAGCTTACTCTTACATACGTAAGGGGTCTTTAAGTAGTTAATTGTTAGTTATATTTAGTAGGTTTAAAGATTCTATAGTAGGCCGTCAAGGCGGCTAGATAGCTACAGAATCTTGCTAACTAATCTAGGGTAGCTAGCCGCTAGGTAGCGCTAGCTAGCTATTAAAGTCTATTGATTATATACCTCCGAATTCCTATAGGTAGCGAAGCTACTACTATATTAATACTAGTAACTTTTTATTTTCTATACTAAAATTAAGTTCCTTTTTATTCCTCTATCTTAGCTAATTAGAGGTCGTAGAATTACTAATAAAGTAGGTTTAACGCTTAATCGCCTAAATTACCTACTAAACGCTTAATTATAATTACTCGTTTTAAGCGCTATAAATCGCTTAAATTTAACGTTTATAAATCGTTAAATTGTAATTATAATTATAATTATACTAGTAGGGTAAATCGCTTCTAATCGCTTATTAAGTTTATTAGGCTATTACTAAGTACTAGTAGCTATTAGGGCTTAGGTACCTACTTAGCTAGTAAGTACTATTCCTTTAGTAGTCTTTCTTTTTATCTTCTTCTTCTTATAGTTAGCTAGTCTAGGGCTTATTTATAGTTATAGTCCTTATTATCGCTATTGTTATAGTTATTAAATTCATTATTATTACCTAAGTAGAAGCCTTCCTCTTCGCTATAGTCATTGTCTCTATTATAGATATATAGCTTATCTTTAAGTTAACGGTCTTTAAGTTAGTAGGTAGCTTAGTAAGGTGACTAATTAATGTAATCGTTGTTATACTTAGTAGCTTAGGCTTAAGTAGGTTAGGTAAGCTCGGCTTTAGTAGCTTTACGTAGTAAGGGTTTATACTAGGAAGAAGAGGTTGTACGAAGTTGTCGATTTAGTAGTTGTACTAGTAGTAGGAAGTTGTACGAATTATCGTTTATAAGACTTAGCTAGTTAAGGTATCTTAGTAGTTAAGGTTATTAAGAAAAATAGCTACTAGTATATAGAGGTATAATTAATTAGCTTCTTTTTAAGGTGCTTGCTAGAAGTATAAAACAGAGGGATTAGTAATAAGGAAGTAGTCTACTAGTTTATAGAAAGATAAGTAGTAGGTTCCTAAGGCGTAGTAAACGCTCTTATAATAAGTATTTAGGCCTAAACGGAGTAAGTAACTAGAAGATTATTAAAAGATTATAGATCTAGGTAATGTATAATTTGTATAAAGATAGGTATCTTACGTTACTAAATCTACTTTAGTATAGCTACTTCTATAAAACTCTAAACGGAGCGTAGTCTTACTAAGCAAAAGACTATTAATAGTAAGGTAGCCTTACTAATTCATCTTCCTAAAGAAGACTTAACGCCTAAGTAGCTTAAATAATTTCTAGCCTTACTATTAGAAGCTAGTAAGTAACTAATTAGTATCGGTTAGCTTACTCTTATATATATATAGGGGTCTTTAAGTAGTTAATCGTTAGTTGTATTTAGTAGGTTTAAAGATTCTATAGTAGGCCGTTAAGGTAGCTAGATAGCTATAGAATCTTGCTAACTAATCTAGGGTAGCTAGCTACTAGGTAGCACTAGCTAGCTATTAAGGTCTATCAATTATATACCTCCGAATTCCTATAGGTAGTGAAGCTACTGCTGTATTAATAATTAGAATAATAATTAAAATAATAATATATATAAAATAATACCTAGCTATAATCCCTCTTACTTTCTTTTAATAACCCCTAAACTAAGGTCTTAAAGTCTTCTAGCTTATATTATTTAGTTTTAGCCCTTATTTTAGCTTTTAAAATATTTATCTTATTATAAAAAGTACCTTTATTAAGTTATAAAAAGTAGCTAGTATAAAGAAGTTAATAAACTTTAAGGATATATTTATTATAAGGTGACGTTTTTTAATAACCTACTATATATTAAAGGTAAAAAAGTTTTTAATATTATTAACTATAATAACGTTAAACACTAACAAGTTGCCCACCCTAACGAATTACCTACTTTTCAATGTTATTAGCATAACAACCCAAATTATAGCACTATATTAAGTAAAATTAATTAAAACTAATTAGAACTAAATACATTAGATAATTCTTTATCTTTTTTATATATTCGCGCATTATGCCTAGGCTTTTTGCAATTGCTATACTGTTTAATAGTTAGTTTAGGGTAGACCGCCTCTTAAGTACTCCTACTTATTTTACTAGCTAGCTGCTTCCCCTTTGCATTTAATT
>MAVT02001485.1:2102-12299 GCA_001702395.2 Diaporthe helianthi
CCCCCGGCTTGGATTATTGAACATCTCGATCAAGTTTTACCTAGGTACTATGCCGCTATCCCAAACCATGCCAAGTCCACCGTCTCATGCACAGGGACAGTGTGCCCAACGCCCTGCGCACTGTAAGCCACCAGCTTTGTACCATCACCAAAGGACATCTGCGTGTACGACGATTGCGGCGTATTAGTGCTATTCTTTGAGAAAGCAACGCCATGGATGCCAGACCACTCCTTGATCTGCTCAGCAAGGTTGGGGTAAAACACGAGATTGTCGGCGGTGCCGTGCCAGCTCTGCATCTTTGGGTACGAGCCGGTCCAGGACGGGTACATGGCCTTGACCTGCGCAACCCACTGCTCCGGCGTCTTCCTGATGTTGCCGTTGGCACAGTTCTGGTCCGCGCTGATGGGCGAGGACCCGGGGGATCCCGCCAGGCAGCCCGCGGCGACCCCCGAGTAGGCGGAACCGGCGGCGAACAGGTCTGGGTACGTGGCTGCGAGGACGTTGGTCATCATCCCGCCGGACGAGGTGCCGGTCACGAAGAGCTTGGAAGTGTCGGCGCCGTACTTCTGGATCGTGTACTTGACCATCTACAACAATTCATAGTCAGCCATCAGAGAGCCCAAGAAATAGCTTCAGAGGGATCTAGGGGGAAGCAGGCGACAAGATGGGCACGGCTTGTATCAGGACCCGTAGCCCGTAGAGCCTTTGTTGTACAGCTTGGAAGTAGGGTATGTTTGTTCTTGGAGGGAAAAAAATTATATCTAGAAGCTCGAGCTGCTTACGTTGGCGAGGCCCTGGGTGTCGCCGCCGCCCTCGTGGGTGAGCGATTTGGCGGACGCGACGTCCCAGCAGTTGAAGTCCTTGGTGGTGCTTGGGAAGATGGTGATGTAGCCGTACTGCTCGGACAAGCTGTTGTATTTGGTCTGCTGGGCGTATCCGGGACCATTGCCTCCGCAACCATGCAGCTGCACACCAGTCAGATAAAATGGTCCTCATCGCTGGAGGCCAATACATACCGCGAGGATTACAGCTGGCTTCGTTGCGAGCTTGGATGGGACATTGATATACATCTGGAGCCCGGTCGGATTTCCGCCGAAGTCTGTGACTTGGACGAGAGCACTCATGACGGCGGAGCAAAGCACCGTCAGTGTAAAGAGGCCGACTCTGAATGCATTAATTTTTGCCATCTTGTTGATGGGATCAAAGACAATGTAAATGGGTGTTGCTGATTTTTGTTTAGATGGGAACGAGAATGAGTAGTTTGGCATCTGGGTTTGGGCTGCTTTTATAACTACACCTTCCAGTCCCTTCATATGAAACTATCACATTTAATCTGCTCCGTGCAATACCACAGCGGCCAGCGGGAATGTGAGTAAACACGTTTCTTTTCGGGGCTGCAGCGTGTCTGCCATGTGGGGTGTTGCATTTAACCACAGCCTAAGATCGAAAGGTGTCAACAGGACAAGGCCGGCTAGACACCAATTGGAAGGACTGAACCTCGGTATCAGGACACGGCAATGCAAGTGAAGGTCCAGGGATACAGAACCATGTTTTTGACTGCCGGTTGAGACAGCCGAATCCTGTTGCTATCGTGACAGAGTTGCAAAGAAGTACTCGAAGCCCGTTTCTGTCGATACCCTGGGGTACTCCAAGGTTCTCTGGTCTGTCCATGATCTATTTTAATTAATTGCTCACACGCAATACCGTGGTTCTGAAAGTAACCAGTGAAGCAAGCCATGGGCTTCATTCTGTCTCAACTGGACTCGTCAGCACCAGCAGATCCACACAGCCTCCCGTCTCTGCTACGGCCTCGGTCTACTTCCAAAGAGAGAAGTCGAGGAGTCATTCCGTTGGAACAACGATGAGGCAGAAGCGGACCAAAAATGCCGCTATATCTCCCGAGATCATATTTAATGCCTGTTTTCAAGTTGTAGATTCCATACTTACATGTATGCTAAAATGTATCTTGTATTTCTAGTCCCGTGCCAACTCCTTCGTCCCTTTTTGTCCACGGCGTTACCCCTGGCCGAAAACACTGCGGTCCCGGGTGGAATGGTGCAATTCTTTTTTTACAAAAAAAACCCTCCCTTCAATGCGCAGTTAAGGGAATGTCGGGCTTGGCTCTACAATCGGTCATCTTCTGATGGCAGTGGTGCAGCCGCTCTGTGGCAACACTTGAATACACAAAGATATTTCTGGGCTGCTTAGAGTTGGATCAATGAGAACGTAAGGCTCAACTAAACAGGTCACATATTGGGAGACTACTTGCAAAAGTAAATTCTCATAGCCTGTCGAAGACCGAGACACGACTACGTGTGACCTGCTAGATTTGCGATCCATACGTAGCCTCCCACGGCTGGTATCCGGCGTCCTGGAAAATCTTCTCGATCTGTCGCCTTCTAACTCCGATATTTCCGCCATCGAAAATGGGCAGGATCATGGCATCGTTGAGCAGTCTTGAAAAGGGCTGTGTCTTGGCATACGATGTGCTTGAAACAGGCCCCCGGGATTAGCACGCATGTATGTGCGAGAGGATCAAACTGGGAATGACTTACATCCCAACAGCCTTCATGGCATCCACGACGCTCTGGACCGCCGCCTCGGACGAGTAGATCTTAGCCTCAAGAGCCAACTCCAGCCTCGCCTTCCAATCCCCGGGCCCATTCTCGATGGCATGCAGGGCCTTCCACGTCAAGAGCCTGCTGGTCTCGGCCCGTATCTTAATGTCAATCAGCAAATCAGCCACGCTTTGCCGCTCCACAATCGGTGTGCTCCCGCCACGGGTATCCTCCTTCGCGAACCGGAGCGCAGCATCAAAGGTCGCCCGCATAAGCCCCACCCCCATGGCCCCAACCAGCGCTGCCGACCTGCCAAAGGTCTCTTCGACGACCTGGGCCTCCTTTCCCGGTGGGCAGAGCAAGTTCGCATCCGGGACGCGGAGTTCGCTGAAGCGGCTGTGAGGACCAGACGTCGAGGGGAAGCCGGCAAGCTCCTGTTCGCTGAGCACTTGGTACGCCCCTGGTTCGTTGGCCGCTATTACTTCGGGCGTGACCAGCAAGATGAGTATATCCTCCGCAGGATCTTTCAAAGGGTCAGGGGGGCCGCCGTCCTCGGAGTACCGACAGACGACACACTGCACGTCCGCGCCCTTGCCCTCCCATCCACCACTATTAGTAGCCCAAAGCTTCTCCCCATTGATAACCCACGAGTCCCCATCCCTCTTCGCAGTCGTCCCAAGCCCCTTCCCGCCCCTCTCAAGCCAATTCGCCGTCCCACCCGGCTCCGAGTGCATAAAACTCGCGAGCGGCGTCCCCTCCCCACCCAAGAAAAGCGGCAACAGCCGCGCCCTCTGCTCCTCGCTGCCCGCCATGATCAGAGGCGTCAGGCCCAGCTCCGTACCCAGGATCGTGATGGCCGCGGACGGGTCGACCGCGAAGAACTCCTCGACCAGGATCGCCGCGCCGACGAGGCCCTGCGCATCCCCGCCTAGCGCCGTGAGGACATGGCCCTTGATTAGGCCGGCTTGCACTGCGGCCGCGTAGGTGGGCTTTGTGGAGCGGAACCGGGCCTCTTGGGTTGCGTGTTGGGAGTAGGTCTCGCGCACGGGTTTGAAGTGGGCTTCTGCGAAGGAGGCCGCTCTGGCGCGGAGGTGCTGTTGCGCTTTGGTGAGGGTGAAATCGATCATTTTGTTTTACACGGGCGGAAGTTTTGAAAATTCAAGTAGATATGGAAGGAAGTCTTTCGTTGGAACTTGTCGATCCCGGTTGGTGGAGGCCTGATTTATTAGGGATCTCACATCATACTCGCATGTCAACCCCGCTGTCTGATGGCAAACTGGGAACCAATGGTTCTGCGTGATTTCTGAAGTTCGCCAACTCTCTATATTCAGATATCATCGCGTTGCGTTCCACTTGGAGGAGGAAAGAATGTTCCTTGTCACATTCACCTGGCAATTTTACATTCTCAAATCTTGCTGGAAAAAGTATCCAATCAGACAACATCATTGCCGTCCACTTGCCACTTCTCGCATTGTTTTAGAATCATCCTAACACATGTGCACTGTACCTGCATAAGTAGGTACGGTACGTAATTAGAAGGTTTAATCTTTTAAAATAAGGAAAGATTCCTAAAGTAGGCTCAACCACACCTATATCGTTCAATATCACTAAAAGTAACTTTCGGATAATGAACACCACTTCCACCGCTACCGGCAAATGCTTAAAATTACTGCTTTCGTTCTTAATCCATATACATGGCGAAGGTGTACGGTCCATTCATACCTACAGTGGCAAGCGCTCAAACATCCAGCGTTCAGTTTACATATACGGGTTTAGTTCCAGGGGAATAGAGGGCAAAACATTAGATATTATTTAAAACTTTACTAGTTAGTAAGATAACTATTATCTAAGAAATATCTAATATTTAAGAAATATTAGATATCTTTTTATAGCTAATAGCTAGCTAGTAGGATTATATAGTAATAGTAAAAAGAAAAAGTACTAGGTATATAAACTACTAATTATTACCTACCTAACTACTAATTAAATATTTAGAGGATTAACTATAATAAAGACTATAGGGCTATAGGCTATAGGCTATAGAGATAATATAGGAATATTGACTACTAAGGTGTATATTAGGTGGGGTCTTTTATGCTAGCTAATTAGTAGCTACCTACTTAGGTACCTACTAGCTGTAAAAATATCTAATGTTTTAACAATATGCGATGTTTACTATAACATCTGATGTTTCCCTACTAAGTTTCCTGCTACTGTTAAGAACGAAACCTACTTACAACATTTGTCCCCTGCAACGGATTACTCTTCGCTGTTTCGACATACAAGCCACAGGCTTTGAATCTGGGTGTCAGCCAAATTTACCTGCGTGCACTGTTTTCAGCAACTTGCAAAAAGTGCAAGTGACCTCAAGATCGCTGTATTTAGGTCGCCACGCAAAACTAGCAGAGTTTCAACCTTATTTTAGCATTCCAAGGGTCACTGCAGTGGCTTAAAGTTAGGATTCTTCTCGCTTCCGCCAAAACTGAGCATCAACTTTGATCTTTCGCCTTGGTCTCACTCGCCCGTGTGTTCATCCACACACCACTACCTACCTCTATAGTCATCCCTCGAGTTGAGCTGCCCCTAGTCTGGAATAGTCGTGAGGACAGAGTCTTACTATACTCACGGTGAGTAGAATAATCCTAAGATGAGCTTTACTGAGTAGAGTATAACTCGGTTAAACTTACCCTGTGTATAAAAGATATCCTATATCAGGATATACCAGCAGCCCGGATTCTGGAGTTAATTCAACCGGGCTTTAGGCCAGATAACCAAGCCGGGGATTAACCCAGCCCACAGGCAGGTCTTAACCAGTACCTGGTCAGGAGCCTCGCAATCTAACTGCCGATAGTGAATAGGCAATCGTACGTACTGGAGTCCTCAGCTGAGGGGGCAGTGCCGCAGTAGTGACCCCGGGAGCCGGGCGCCTTCATGCGGTGGGACTATCTCCACCTTGCAACACTCGTCTAGCTGACTAAAGCTAGCGATACCTAGCTACAGCGGATGACTGCTGCGTGGTAACTGGTATTGGGGCAGAACAGATGACTGGTTACTTGGTGTTAAAGCATTCTGGAGAGGATGGTGACTAGTATCTATAGCTGCGACGAAGACGGGCTGACCGGTCCCAACAGGCAGGGCGATGATTGGTCACTGTAACCTCGAAACTTGGCCTTAATGACTGGCCAGAGGATGTACAGCACCGCCTCCAGAGGGCTGTAACTAATCCCCAACAGGAAAGCCATGAATAGTCAGGAGCTGTGACCAGTCCCAAGGTAAGAGGCCGTGACTGGTCAGGAGCTGTTACCAGTCCCAATGGAAGAGGCCATGACTGGTCAGGAGCTGTGACCAGTCCCAAGGGGCGGACATGACTGCTTAGACTAGTCCCAATAGGAGGAGCGATGACTGGTCAGACTAGTCCCAATAGGAGGAGCGATGACTGGTCAGAAGGCGTCGGCCGCGGCTCGGGAGTGGCGTGACCAGTCTTGATCGGATTGAGCTGACCGGTCACTCTATCATCGCTCCTCCCGTTGGGACTAGTCACATCCTCCGACCACTCCATGGCTCTTCTCGTTGAGACTGGTCACAGCCCTCCCGAGGTGGCTGTACATAACCACTCATCGCTCTTCAGTAGTAGATACTTCAGCGTCCTCAGCCAGGTAATCAGTCACGCAGTAACCCCTTCATCACAATGTTTAACTCTATAGCTCTCATGATTCAAGGTCAGGTGTTTGACTGGGAATCAATGGACGTCATTACTTGCAAGCTGCCTAACCATTAAACTTCAGAAATGCTAACTGACATCAGCTCCTTAAATCGCTCTATCAACGTTTCACGAGTTCTTTTAGGCCGTAATACGAGCTGAACGTCGTATGCCTTTTAGTATATACTTCTTATTATTCCTAATAACTATTTTAATATGTTGTGATTACCTTAGTTTACACCGTTAGCACACTTCTTATAGCTAGTACACTGCTTCCTAATAAGCAAATAATGCGAGCAGGCTCTAAGAAATTAAGGTATCCATATTATAAAGGATATACTCACTCTTATACTAATAATGATACACCTTCTTAAATTCTTTTGAGTTAATAGTAGGAAACTTATTATTACTACTACTATTATATAAGTTAAGTTATTAACTTATAATTAGATTATTATATTACTTATCTTTTAACTTATAATTATTCTTAAAAGTATTCTTTTAAATACTTATAACTATAGTTTTAATTTAGTTACTTTTCATTATAATATAATCTACTTTAATATTATAAACATAAGATACTAAGTATATAATAGCCTTTAAGAAAGAAGAATTAGATAAAGAGAAGTTATATAAAAAGGGTAGTATAATTCTTTATTTATTCTTAGTATTAGAATATTACTTCTACTAGTATTATTATAGCGAGGTTACTATAAGTAATATATATAGAGTTTAAAGTTAGAATAAAGGATATATACTACTATCTTAGACTTAGGCTTACGCTAATACTTTATACTACGCTTAAAGATAGTAAGAAATTATATAAGTAAACTAAGTTCTTAGTAAATATAGCTCGGCTGTTTTATTCGTATACTATAGTGACTTAAAAATAATAGCTTTAAATAGGAAAACTTCGTGATTAATCCTGAGATACGCAATAGCAGTGAAGCCTACGCGAGTTGCGGATAGTAAGCCTTAGCGGTGAATCCGCGGCCTTGGAATAGTAATTATAGGTTCTTAACCAACGTTCACTCTCTAGAGGTTAGTTTCTTCGTTTACATCCGCCTTACTAAACTTATCCGTAAATTTCCCTCGACACCACAGCACTATCCCCGTATTTATATACCTAATTGCGTACCTATCTAGCTATCTGTCCATGTATGTCTGTCGGGTAAGGGTATAATAGTGGAGCTTGAGTTCACTTCGAAGAAGGCCTGTTAGACTGCTAGTGTCCGCGCCGTAGTCGAAATACCTAGATTTACCTTGAGGAGATAGCTTAAATTGCTTCGCCTTCTCGCTATAATCTAACTTCCGTACAAGGACGTACCTCTCCATATTAGGGTTTGTAGTATTGAGACTTAGTAGGCTAATGTTAATCTACTTATTTATAATTATCTGTATTTTCCCGTGGATCTTGCCTAGCTTATTCTTATTAGGATCCCAGATGAGTATAATATCTTACTAATTATTACCTAGGGCTCTTAGGGACTTACTAAAACCTACTTACTACTAGTTACGCTCTAAGTCGTTACTAAAGATACTTATATTACGGCTTTAATGTTTACTGTAATATTTATTATTAAGACTGCTAGGTAGTAGTAGCTGCGGATGTATACTCTAATACTTATAACAGTTAAATATAGAGGCTTTCTTATATATATCCTCTAGTAGTGCTAGTACTACTTGGTACTTTAGTATGAAGCTCTATATAATATCTAGTAGCTAGTTCTTAGAAGCCTTTAATTTTTCTAATTAGTAATATAGCTTACAGTAGAAGCTAATGTTAGTAAAATTACACCTATATAAGCGATATTCTAACTTGATTAAAATCTAAGTAGAAATGAATAATTATATTAGTAGGATATTTTATAAGCTACTAGATAAGTCTTACTAATAATTTTAGGTCTTAGAGATTATAAACCTTAATAATTATAGTAAAAATAACCTAATAGTAGTTATTATCTATATAGTAGCCTTATAAGATAACTTATTATTTATAGCCTTATCTTATATCTAGGGCAACCTTACGAACCTAATAGAAATTATTATAAATAGGGTTTTACACATAGTAATAACAAGTATCTTTAAAGTTTTAAAGTATATAATAATGTATATAAGTTCTTATATTAATTAAAGAGGAGGCCTTAAGTATAAGTAGTATACTTTTAGGCTATAAGTTAATGTTATTTATATTAATTAGGAGGACGTTAAGGAGAGAAGCTACTAGGTGGGTTTAATAGGCCGCATCTACTTTTTAGCCTTGCTAGTAGTCGCCTAGCTAGGCTATAATAATAAAGGCCTACCCTTATTATTCTCCGCCCTTAAAGCTCTTTGTGAGGAGGTAGACGTCGTACATGCTAGTAACGTTGATGCCCTACATGGCGTCACATGGATGGAAGATTATGAGAATGACTTATTTCATCTGATTTTAACCGACGAGAGACCTGAAAGAGGCAATTTGGGACCCCTGACATCAGCTGCATTCGAGTTGTGCAAGCTTCCATACTGGCAGAGGGTATGGATAATACAGGAGATAGCGCTATCGCAGGATCTCATTTACGCCACTCTATCTGCAAGTATGCATCGCCCTACTTTCGAACGAGGCCTTCGATATCTGCTCCACTTGGCGGGCAAGGACTGGGGAGGAGGGATGGAAGTCAAGCGAGATGGAAGCTCGAAGAAGTCAGAGCTCATGGATGTTCTCTTCTGGATTGGAGTCAGCAAGCACGTGCCTGGTGGATCTAACTTCGACAGAACACCCAGGGGGCTAACCTTCGGATGCCCCCCTACGCCTAGCGGCGTAGGGGGTTACAGAATCCTGCAACAGCCTAAATCTTACAACATCTAGACGATTTTTTTTTTAGTATAGAACACTACTAAAACTAAAATCTATCAATGATTTTAGCTTCGCACCATTTATACTGCACACTACTATAAAAAAAAATTATATAGGTAACTTAAAGCTATTACGAAGACTAGTTTATACCTCTTTTTTTTTAATCCCTAGTATTAATTACTGTTATAAAGGCTAATTTACGTAAATAGTCACTACTACTAGCGCCGGATCTACTACTAAATCTACTAAGTTAGTAGATATTTCAGCATCCTTTATACTAGAGTAAAATACTTAAAACACTACGCCTATAAGAAGGTCTAGTTAAATTTAATTATTGAGATAGCTTTAGTAATTATTTATTTACTTCGCCTAAAGTATATAATAGAGCATAAAGAGTATAGGTATAGTGAGATAAGTTAGAGTATAAAGAGTTCTAGAATACTTAAAACACTATGCCTATAATGTCTATTATTAGAATATAACTTTAAAAATAGCTTTAGAATACTTAAAATAGCCTCTTTTATTACTAGGACTAATTATATAGTTAGAGAATATATAGTAGTAGTAGAAATGTAGTTAAATGTCTAACTAATAGATAAGAGGTCTATTAAAGTAGCCTATTACTAAACTTTATATATAAAGGTACTTTAGTTAACCTATAAAAAATTAATTAGTAGATTATATATTACTACTATATTTTTAAATAGAAACTACTATAGAGAATGTTATAATAGCCTTAACTTTACTTAATATAGACCTTATAGTTAGTGTATTTAATGTTATAGTAGTATTACTGTTATGAGAATATTGTTGATTTAGCTATATTTTGCACTAAAAAAGACAATGAAATGATGCACGATTTAGGCCGTTGTAGGAATTTGTAACCCCTGTGTATCTATTGACTTACGGAGACGGGGTCTTACAAAGACCCAACGGACTTCCAGTAGCCCAATATACTCCGCCACTAATTATATATATAAATAGGACCTCTATAGTCCTCTCTATTGATCTTATCAATAGGGATTAAATTAAGTCCTATTAATCTAAATATATATAGCTTATATATAGTCTACGCTAGTACCCTAATTAAAGTAACTACTAAA
>MAVT02001486.1:0-12295 GCA_001702395.2 Diaporthe helianthi
ACGACTGCTTATATAGCCCATCTGTAGTGGGTTTTCCCTGCGCCCTAGAACAATATATTACGCCTAAATCGACGCCCTTCTAAAGTTAACTCAAGCGTTTCAATTAACGAGTGTAGCGTTAAATAAGCTAAGAAGCGTTTATAAACTAGCGTGCGAAATACCCGGGGGGCTAACTAGAGTTATAACAACTACTTATATAAATTTATATAAGTAGTAACTTATACACTTATATATTTATAAGTATATAAATGTATAAGTTACTATATTTATATATTTATATAAAATTAAATATAGTTTATAAAATAAAATATTATATAATATATTTTTAACTTTTCTAAATATAACGTATAAGTTATTTTTTAATAGCTACTTTACTTTTAAATATGTAAATACCTTTATATTTCTTTTCATTTATATTTATAATATATTAATTAATTCTTATTAAATTACTAGCGCTAAAACTATAAACAATATATTGATATATAGCTAAAATTTAGTTCTTTATTATAGATTTTCTTAAGGTTTATTTTATTTTTAGAAAATTATATAAGTATATAAGTATATAAGTGTATAAGTATATTAGTACTGTAGGTTTAAAACTCTAGGACTAACCTTTGGATAACCCTTTTTCGCCTAGCGGTATAAGGGGTAATAGAATTTAGCAATGGACTAAATTTAGCTATATCTAAGCGTGTTTTTTTAAGTATAAAATACTACTAGAATAACAACGTTTCTATAATAATCAATTTAATTTATTATTACTATATTAAAGAACTCTAGAATAAATAAAAGAAAAGCTATATTTTATACTTATATAACTACTTAAGTTAAAATAAGTAGTAGTAATAAGTAAATCTTATATAGCTACTAATAACTACCCTTACTACTAATATTTTTAATTAGTAGTACTAATAGGTAATAGTTTATATTATCTATAGTGCTAGTTATCTCCAAGTTAACTATACTACTATTTGAACTATTACTATAGTTAAATTTAACTATATATAGCTATAAGTATAGTATTATAGCTAAATCTTACCTTACTACTTAAAGCTTTTATATTAGCTTAGGATTCTACTACTATAATAAGTAACTTAGTTTTATAAATAGATTAAATAAGCTTAGCTTATTATTAGAATTAAATTTAATAAAGCTATTATAGAAAAGATATTCTTATTATCTTTATCTTTAATCTATAATAATAGTAGTAAAAGTATACTAGATAACTACTTAATACTATTACTATAAGCTTCTTTCTATACCTTTTACTTAGGTAAGTACTTTTATTTTTTAACTTAATTACTAATATAATAGAGGTATAGCTAACCTTTCCCTATAATTAGCTTACCTTAGTATTTATATAGTATATCTAATAGCTAGTAGTAAACTTCTACTACTTTATATAGAATTTTGAAGTATTCTAAATATATACTATCTTAGCCTTACTCTTTTAATTCTATACCTAGGTTATTATATATAATTACTTTACTATTTACTAAGTATTCTCTTTTTCCTTAGCTAATAATACCTATTAATAGACTTTAACTAGTAAAATTAAATTAAAAATATCCTTAGTAATCTTAATCTCGTTTTAAGCTAACTATTATTTATTATAACAATAATTTAGACTACTTACTAAATTAGTAGTTTATTTATTAAGTTATTATTAATAAATAACTACCTAATAAGCTATAAATAAAGTAAGAAGTAAACCCTTTTAAATATTATTACTAAAGAGGTATTAATAGTATATATTTATATACTTAAGTAGTTAAATACCCTATATTTAATATTCTTTTAACTAGTTAAATAGAAAATTAAGGAATAATAGCTATAAATACTTCTTATTCTTTTTTAATAAAGCCTTTAATATAATATTCTATTTTAGTAGCTAAACATTACTCTCTTTAAAGCTATATATAATATAGTAGAAAGTAAATACTACTAAGATAATTAAGCTAAATACCTTATATATAAAGTTATTATAAAAGAATATATATTAATTTTATTAAAGAACTTAGTAAAAGACCTAGTAGTATACCTTCTTTATATATTAAAAAATACTAATATTTGTAAGTTAGAATAAATATATAAAATATATTACTAAAAAATTTAAAGAAGTATGAAATTAGTAAATATATATTACTATATTAATACTGTAGTACCCTATAAAGTTATTAAGAAAGAGTACCTATTAAATTATACCCTTCAAAGACTACTAGCCTTTTACTATCTTTAAAAGGTCTTTTTCTTATTACTAGTTAAAGTAAAACTTATAGTCTATACTAAACACCTCTTTAAAACTAATACTAAGATATTTAAAGTTTATATAATACTTAAAGAAATATCTATTAAAGTACTAAAGCTAATTAAATATAATTATACTATTTAAAAAGTTAATATTTAACTATATAAAGATAATATTATAATAAAAACCTTATACTTAACTAAATTATTAGTTTAATAAGACTTTAAAAATATAGTAAGTAAGAATAGTATTACTAATAATACTACTATATTTAATAATAGTTATAGATTCTTTATTATTTAAGCTATAGACCTTAAATCTTATATAGAGCTTTATATAGATTATAATAATTACTAACTAATTAGAAAGCTTACTAATTATTTACTATACTTATTAATATTTTAAATACTAGAGAAAATTAAATAATACTTAGCTTAATAGTCTTTAATATAGTTAAAAAAGGTATTAACATTATTTAATTAAACTTTATAGCCTCTTTAATTAACTTTTATAAGCTTAATAAAAGAGTTCTATATCTTAAAGTAGTATATTAAAAAGTAGTAAAAGAAGTATATATTAGTAATTAATAGCTATTACCTTACTTACTAAAGGAGGTTAACTTCAACGACTGCTATAGAAGTAACTAAGCTAAAGCTACTTTTTTAAAAGAGCTATATATATTATATAATAACCTCTTTTTCCTAAAGTAATAGTATATACTTATAGGTATAAGTTTATAATGATAAAGCTAAATAGCTAATACTATAAAGTTTATTAAATTACTTATTAATAGAGGAAAAGTATACTAATAAGTTTTTATAAAATACTCTAATAGTAATTTATAATAGCTTTAATAGCTTAAGGTTAGCTAATTTTACCCTTTTTAGGTACTTCTTAAGTAGCTACTTATAGCTATAGTAGCTTTTCTAAGTATTATAAGTATTATATTACTACTCTCTAACTTCTTCTTCTTTTATCTATAAAGTATAATATTTATAAGTAGTAATAATAAAATTAAAAGCTTAATAAGTAAATAGGCTAGAATTAAAGGGTATTATAATTATAGTATAATTACTATAGATATTAGTTAATATTTATACTTAGTAGAACTAAGGGTAAAGTAGCTATATTCATAACTTTAATTAACTTCTTAGGTTTTTTAGTAAGAGTAGAGTAAGGGTAACGTTAGTATATAGAGTGTTAATTATTACATAGAGATTCTAGTATTAATAGTATTCTATACTTAAAAAAACATTTAGATATAACTAAATTTAGTTTATTACTAAATTCTATTACCCCTTATACTATAAGTAAAGGGGGACTAACTTAATAGAGGCCCCTTAGGTAGGTATTCCCTTTCTTGAACTAGCCATGGCTTATCAATCCTCGCCTGACTCGTCTTCTAACCCTTCTTCCGACTACTCATTTGATCCTTCCTCGAACTCCTCATCTTGACCATTGTCTGCAGTCGGTCCCGGGGCTACATGTTGTTGTACATCCATAGCACCAGTTAGGTCAACTTGACGAGATGTAAAGCCATGAGCCTTGTCATAACCGGCATAACCAGTCTTCCCATGGCAATCATAGCAGATAGAGTAATTAACACATGCTCGACATGTATAGCTCCTTGTATAGATCTCGACTTTATATGCCATGCACTAGACCGCTAAACATACCTCCCCCTCGTCAATAATAGCAAGTTTTAATAAAGGGTTAGTCTTAAGGATTAACTGCTATCTTCTATCTTGCCTTAAAGCCTCTCCATTATTAGCCGCGTCTAGGTAGTAGGGGAGTAAAAGGTAAATAGAGCTGTTCCTAAAGCTATTACATTTTCCTAAAAGCTAGGCGACGAGCGTGCTAGCTATCGAGGTAAAACCCTACTTTCCTAGATGTAAATAGTAACTTATCCCCGGCAATCCACCAGTCTAGATCATAGGTTATAAGTAGGCCCAGGAATTACCCACTTATAGGTAATACCTAGTAGGTATATATAGAGCCTATAGGTATTTATAGAGATTAAGTGGTGTTGTTCTTAATCCGTAGACGACCCGAAGGCGTACGGTCCCTTCATATGGTGGTAGTCATACTTGATTTGAGTTTTGTGTCTCAAGGCCTGTGCAAGTGGGGGTGTTGCTGGTGGGGATGGGGCCTAGCAGCAGCAGCAGGAGGGAGAGCGGCGTATTGAGGCGCAGGCGCGGGCGCATGTTTTGCAGAATCTCATTTTTCGTTGTCCTGTCGATGCGAGGGAGGAGCTTCAGCAGCTGGGCTGGCAGCACTTTAGATGGTTGAGCACGGTAGGAGGGCACCTTGGCTGGTGCATCACAGCGGTATGCCAGTACAATTACCTTCTAGCAACCTCGGAGGGCTTGCTGTGAGCCTCGCCAACAAATTTCCTCCCTCATACAGTGACAGACTCTGAAAATCAGAAGAATTGTCGGGTTGACTGGGTGGCCGATACACTCACCGAGGTCAAAGTACCCGGAGCTGTTGGTGACGGGGACGGTTTCTTGTAAGTTGTCCGCCTTGATGCCTGGAGACAAGATTGCTATCTTGGCAGGGCAGAGGGAGGTATCCTCACATGATGTATCATGCGTCAGGTAATCGACTGACAGTCGTCTACTGGGTTGGCATTGTCAACTTGGCAACAAGCTTGGGTGATGAAGGTTGCTGGGGCTTCCACCGAGATCGTATACGAAGTCTGGATTTGAGAAGCCGCCGCAATTCAGCAACAGACTCCTCGAGATTTAGGCCAACAACATCTAGCCTCGCGTTGAGGCATTGTGGGCATTACACCGTCGTATCCGACGACTCGTTGATAGTCGAGAAAAGGAAGTGGTTCCAATTATGGATTAGTCAAGAACCCACCACTTCTGCATTCGGAAATGGACATTCCCAGATAGGGGAGATCCTTTAATTAATAAGAGGGTTTGCCCCATTATCAGCACTGTTCGTCGAGTGGTCTTTATCAAAGAAGGGCCAGCATCTGGCTCCTCCTCAACGACAGTGCTCGAGCCTCGCCCGCATCTCTTACCGCCAGGAACTCACCTTCGGAACGCCGCAGTGGATCATTGGCCATGTGAAAGGTCGACCCTGCTAATGAGTATTGGTTCGCACAGATCTGCATCGGTCCCAGGAAACGGTAGCGGTCCACAGCGTGGGCGGTCCGAACGAGATGAAGATGCGGCCGAGCGTTGGGGCCCTTCAAGGACATTTTCCGACTCGTTGCTCATCGGCGGTAACAGAGCCTCTTTTTCTATCTTTGGTGATCCACAGACTACATGGGTAGTGTCCCGAATCAGGGTCCCGGATGGACATGGTTGCTTTTCCAGGCGGCTGACGTTGCACTGACACGTGCCAATGGTCATCAGTGAGACCAAACTTTAGAATCTCTATGCGAGCAACCTTAACACTCGGCTGCCGTGTGCATCGCCACGACGGCAAGCCTAGCTTTCCGGTGGCTTTCTCACTGTCCCAAGATTGCCATCTCAGTGCCATCTTGCAGGACTTCTCCTGTTCGTCCGACTCGGAGAAAATCTCCCATCCGCAAATTGGTGCTGTCGGTGTATTGGGGCTTGGCGCCACATGGAACGGATCAAGCTGGGGCATCACTGGCGCTGAGGCCCCCCTTCGTCCTGGCGTGGGTTGTCCCCTGTCTGTCCTGAAACACCATGGATCGTGACCGAGCGAAAAAGGAGGCAGGCGCCCGGGTGCCTTCGGCGGCACGCGGGGAGCGCTCGCCCCTAAGAAAGTCAGAAACATTGCTCCACGCTTGTTTTCGAGAAGTCCGCTAGAATGGAGTGGATGGAGTGGCAGGCGGGCGGGAAACCCACCGGAATGGGATAGGGGGAATGAATGCCCTATCAGTTAGCAGATAACATTGATGACAGCACAGGGGCGTTACCTATTGTCTAAAGGGATAGTTATGTGATGTCTTTGTCATCCGATCAATGTTTCTGTGGGTGTTTCTACTACGGGAGATCGACTCGGCCGAACGATTGCTGGTGGTAGTGATTGACCTCAGCATGTTGTTGTTCATCCATCTATGATCGACCTGAGGAGTGAGTGGGCGGCTTGCCGACAGACAGTCGCTGCCGTTGATCCCGGACCTTGCACGCAGTGGGTCGGGATGTGACTTTAATCAGCCTCCTGCTGCTGCAACCGAAGACCCACGCACCTGGTTTCGTCGCTTGTTTAGTCCTCTCTGATTTGTCCGCCCTGTCGTTTCCCCTGATACTACACCTGGGCACCCCTGAGAGTCCACCCCGGCACGCGTTTAAGTCTGACATGTTCTAGCCCACCATGTCCCAGAGCCGCAACCTACCTGCCTACGTACTCCGCACACAGCACAGATATGCTTTGTCATTTGTTTCGATGCGCATGAAACCAACTCCCACCGAAAAGAGGGGGGGAACAGGCGGGAGACAGGCTCGTGGGATCTCCAGGATGGCCACACTCATCTCGGCTGACACCGACCAATGCGGGTCTCCCTCGGTCTTGTTTCTCTCTGGGGCTGGAGAGGGCTAAGTAAGTAGGTAAACGAGGGCAGAGGTATAATACACAAGGGACGTCGCCTGATTCCCTCTCAATCCGTTCCCAATCCCTTGGCTCTTCATCTACAGTTCTCCCCTTTTTGGACCAACAGTCATTCTTTTCTAGCAAGCCAGCTCTTGCGAAATCATTCTTTTCAAAACCAACAAAACAAAAACACACTCACTTACAGGCCGAGCCTAAACAAGTTGTTCCAAAAATTCAAACAATAACACAAACACAAACACCCTTTTCTCCCAACCCACCCAAGACAACAACAAATCAGTCAAGATGTACAAGCAAATCTCCGCTGCCGTCCTCTTCGCCGCCGGCGTCTCGGCCCACGGCCGTGTCATGTCGCCCACGCCCCGCCCCCTCGGCGACGCCATGAAGTCTGCCTGCGGCAACCAGGTCTGGAACATGCAGTCGTCGGACAGCAACGGCAACATCCAGACCATGGCGCAGATCGGCACCTCGCAGTCCGACTTTGACGCCACCAAGTGCCACATGTGGCAGTGCCGCGGCTACCAGTTCGACGACGCCACCGACGCCTCGATCCAGAGCTTCACCCCGGGCCAGACGGTCCCCTTTGTCGTCGACGTCGCCGCGCCCCACACGGGCGTCGCCAACGTCTCCGTCATCGACCTCGCCGCCAACTCTGTCATTGGCGAGGCCCTCATGTCCTGGGACTCGTACGCCTCCACCGAGACGGGCATCAAGCCTGGCGACGAGAACTTCAACATCACCATCCCCTCCAACCTGCCCCCCACCTGCGCCGGAAAGGGCGGCTGTGCCCTCCAGTGGTGGTGGGACGCCCGCTCCATCGACCAGACCTACATGAGCTGTGTCGACTTTGTCGTCGCCGGTGCCTCGGGCTCCGGATCCTCTCCCGCCCCGGACCCGACGGCTGTCGCCCCTACCTCGTCGGTACCTGCCAACGTTGCCCCTGCCGCCTCCGCCCCTACCGCCGCTGCTTCTGACGACTCCCCCGCTTGCACCAAGCGCAAGACCCGCCGTGCTTTCCGCGCTTAAGCGGTCTTGGGGGGGGGGTCTGATCTGATGCCCTGTTTATTTCTTTATTTGGCTGCTTTGCCCCCCAACTTCCGGGTCCTAGGAACCTGGTGTGATGGGGGTTGGTGGGTGGATGAATAAATCGAGATTGGGGGGGAAATGAGTGTCTCCAGCGTGCTGGTGACAATGGCGAAATGAGATCCGCTTCCAGGATGATTGTGGACTTTGGGAACTGTTGTGTTGCTTCTCTGTAAATACCATACTATATGTACAAATTAAGACTTTTGCTGTAAATGTTCTGAGCCTCACTGCCTAGCAGTGACTTGCTTCACACTCATTTATGTGCATGTGTGTATGTGTACGTCATGAGAAAATTTATTGTCAGCTACTTTTCCTTTCACTATATATGTAGCCGCAGCACGGCTGCCTTTTGTTACTATTTCTACTCATGTGTGTGGTACACGACCGTAGTTCTTCCCTTTTAGGATCCATCACGCCAAGGCAGCCTCTTAGCCATATAGCGGTTACCCCCAAAGAACTAAGCCCTAGAGAAATCTTTAATAGTACCTACTTAAGTAGGTATAAGTACCTAAGGGATAGGTTAGCCTTCTAAAAGGGACCTGACTCTACTCTGCTTCTATAGCTGCTCTACCGGTGGCAAGGCGTCCAATGAAACCTGGGGGCCGGCTCTGGAAGAAGTCTTCTGCCAAGTGCTGTCAAGTTCCCGTCCCGGTGACACTGCTCCGGGGTGGGTTACACTCCGTACTTCAGGTGGCTAAGAACATATCCTCCGCCTGTTTGTAGACCCTTGTATCTAGTCCAGGTATTACCTCCAGCTGATTAATGTACTAGTCAGCGGCACATTTCTCAACCGAGATAAGTGTCAATTAATTTGCGAGGCTCTACTCAACCGTCAGCCGAGATTTTCACTAGCTGTGCATGCTGTGGTACGGCACATATTCGGGAAGCCCGCCCAATTCCTGGCGTACGATAAATCATTGGAGCAGAGGATAGCGACTGGGGGCTGGGTGCAGAGGGCTGTGGCATTTGGACCCCAGGGCATACTCATGGTACATAATGTGGGTAACACTGAATGCGAGGTTCAGCTCTCGCCAAAGTTTGAATTAGTACCGAATGGTGTTTGTTCTTTGGTCAATTTGGTGTGTAAGTACATGGGTGATGTGTTGACATCTGGAGTGAGGCTCAATGCGCAAACAATTTTGTTCAGTTTCTCTCGGATCATTTTGCTGGTTCAGTGCGCGTCAGACGTATAAAATCCAACGCAGTTTCGCTTCTTTTTTTCCCTTCTTCCCCTTTACCAATCGAGCACCCCAAGCCACCATGGACAGCAACGTTTATACAGGGCTCTGGACGAACTGGTCTCGTGGCCCGATTCTAGGAGCAACCCTTACAACAACAAAACAGTACGGCAATCTTCTCATTGCTTTTGTGGCCCTTTTTGTCGGCTTTGTCGCTTCCAGACTTTGGAGGATATCGTGCCTCATTTTGCATCGATGCTTTTCCACTACGGCAGATAGGACTGCCATTCACCATCAGGGCCAGATCATCCTTCGCAACTCACGTTCTGCCGAGTCGGCATTGTTTGAAATGCTGTCTCTCTTCTGGGCGTGGCGCAAATCACGTACTCATCATTTTGCCCGCCTGATAACACTGGTAACATTTAGCGCTTGTTATCTGGCGGCATTCACAGCTGCGGGAGGTTTCTCTTCAAACATTTCAAGTTCAATCAGTGATGAGGTCCTTATCAACGGCCAAAATTGTGGCATTTTGGTGTTCAATGCTTCGGTCGAGAGCTACTCAACAGATGGTGAATTGGCTTCAGAGCAAGCAAACAGTGCAGCAAATTACGTCCAACAGTGCTACCGCAGTAAACAGACCAACTTGAACGCGACCACAGCATGCAACAAGTTCGTCCAAAGCAGTCTCTCAACACATGCAATGAGTACTTCCGCCGAATGCCCATTCCAGCCGAAAATATGTCGAAGCCCGCAATCCTCGCTTCGATTAGACACGGGATACATCGATAGTCATGACGACTTGGGGTTGAACGCCCCCGAAGGTGAAAGATTCGCATATAGGTATGTGCTGCATTGCGCAGCGCTCGAGACTGAAAACTACACAAGCCATGTCGAAGAGGATGGTAGAGGCTGGGACAAATACCATTATGGAGTTCTGCCCGACATATCATCTGAAAATCAGACGGACTTCTTGGATTACATCTACAAAGTCGAAGACTTGGACTATCAGTACCCTGACACTGCTCGCAAGGGGATGACTATGACTGGAATCAACTTCAAATTGAGGTGCGCCCATCTCCACATGTTTTCCAAGGTCCTGTCTCTAATCAAAGATCCCGCACGAAGCTTCGATAATATTATGAGGATTCATCAAGAATCACAATCTTGGACCCCGATATCGGAACTCACGCGCTTGGACGGAGACTTGACAGTCGTCTTTTTATCTGGAGCCGGAGTTGAATTCATTCAACCGACCAACGATGACTGGTATCGAGTGACTACACCATGGAGCGGCGTCCACTACCTTGGAGTACCTGAAGAGCAACCAACCTGGCGTACAGACGTCTCAGCCTCCCCGATGGGATGCCTTGAGCAGTTCCAGTGGTGTAACTCAGCGCAGCCAAGAGAGCGTGGCTGTGGGCCATTAGCAAGCTACTATGATTCTGTCTATGGCGCTGCGGCACTCTTTGATTTGAAAAGCCATGATTTCGAGGCAGATCGACCATTATCATTCGATAAGACTTCTGCTCGCTTCATATGGCCTTTGCTGGCTATGGATACTCAACCCACCACTCTAATAAGCTTGTTAGGCTCTCTTGGGACAAGTTCGCTCGCCTCTCAGTCCGGCCTTTTTGGTGGCGTCCAGTCACCCCTTCCGGAGAACCAATGGCACTTGGATGTTCTCCAGTGGTGGCACATTATCATGGCTTCAATACAGACATCATGGTTAGCCTTTCGCCCCATCCCCTTATCCGTCGTGGATCTACAGCTTGCTAGGGTTGTCATGACAAGCAGGCTTTCTTGGTCGAAGATACTCTCGTGATCATTTGGCTAAAGTCTCAGTAGTGAGTAGAATATTCTGGCCAGTATGCTATCTTTTCGCGCCGTAATCCTGTCACAATGGAGCATAGTCGGCTTACTCGCACCACCTGGGCAGTGGTTGATACTGCACAAGGGACTACTAATCCGGAATTACTTCGATATCAATCGCGACCGCTCAACGACCACGAGCAGGACATTTGCAATAGTCAGGTATATATCCAGAAGTCTTCCCAAGGGTTCATTCAACACTACATGGGTCTGCCCACCACCCGTAAGATCAATCAAATGCCCTAACAACACCAACAGAAGGTCCGGAGCTCGGCGTACACATCTTTCAGCTGTTTTGGCCTCTACTTCACCTTCATCACGGGAGCACTCATCACCGCCACATCCTACATCCTAGAGCCAATCCTCAACTACCTTCACAAGCACCTTCTGCACAAGTCATACGCGCACCTCGAGTGGATCAGCAACAACAGCCTGCAGCTGCACCGCCTGGCACAAGAACAGCTCACGGGCCAGAGGTGGGACAAATGCGCGGATGAAATCCCAATCACAGATCCGGACGTCCCCTTGGCGAGCCTTGACATCTCGGACCTAGAGCATCCGGTTCTTCGCAGGCCGGGCCCACCGCCGAAGGTGACGGCTCAAGCTGTCGGTGCCAGTGACGCTCTGGAAGACTCCAGCTCGTCTCCAGATGGGGAATCTCTCCGTGAGGACGGCGCAACCGGCCTGAATGGACTTGAATCAATGTCGTCGAGGACGTCCGTATCGGATTCTTCTTGGACGCTTGATGTACGAATGACGTTGATGAATGTGAGCGGGCAGCTTGGTCTTGAGATAAGCGAGCTGGAGGATGTTGGAGGAGACGCGATGGATGATGTGGAGAGTTTGAGGGCAGGCAGAAACGACTGATACGCTTAGAAAAGGGGGTAGCAGTAATCGAGACAATCTGTGAAAGGGGTTTAGTAGCTTGGTATCGCACATGCGTTGGACGCGGTGATTAATGATGGCGTTTTCTTGGAATTAACTGAGAACGTCGATCTGAAAGACGAAGAATGCATCAAGTAAAGATGCTGTTACAGTGTCAGAGCCAATTATACGCACATGCCACTCTGCACACCACAGTAGGGCCCCAGTGATGCTTCTTACAGGTTCAGACGGTGCCAACGAAAACAGGCGAAAAGCACTTGAGCACATGTCCCCAAACTTCATTGGACCTGTGGGCTGCCTTTCACGCAACTCCTACGTCTGTTCACAAACTAACAACCACTGACCTGCTTCTACGAGTGCGACATACTGTCAAGTGATTTACGAAGTGCTTTGGACGGACTCGCAGGAATACCAGCGTCTCTGAGCACCATACGTGTCAGTCAGGGTTGTAAATTTAGTCTGTAGTATTTAGTCTGACTAAGTTTAGTCTGTAGTC
>MAVT02001487.1:0-12284 GCA_001702395.2 Diaporthe helianthi
GATTCGCACATGGGAACTTGTACCTGTGTACCATCTGTTTTTTGCTGTGCGAATATCCGATCTCAAGAATATTAAGGACAAAGAGCAGGATTCGAAACTACTACCGCCCGACATTTAAGTTAGTAGACCTCTTCAGGAACTACCCTCTTATAACTAGTTATATAAAGATATTATAATTACTATAATAAGAGTTTTAAATCTAAATCTAAATTAATTAGTTTTATAAGAAATATTTAAAAGTTATTATATCCTATTAACTAATAAATTAAAAGAAAATAATATTAACTATTTTTAGTATAATAAATTGAGTCTTTAATTATTACTATATTATTAAAATGTATAAATATTATAGAAAATAAGCCCTTAAACCTCGTTTTAAAGCTTATCTCTTATATATTTAAATAGTACGAGGTTGGAAAATTATCGTTAAACCTCTTTAAAACTACATAAGTTTAAATTAAATTAAATAGTTCTTTACTTATTATTGTATTATTTATTATATTATTAAATATAAATAAAGTATTTAAGGAGGGAAAAGTACCGTACTTACCTTTATATTTTTATAAACTTAAAAAGGAAAGTAGTAATATTTAAAAGCTCTTTTAATTAACATTAAGATATCTTTAAAATATCGTCTTTCTTAAAGTATAATTTATTTATATTAATAATGTACTTGAAGTCCCTTCTTAAATATATATTATTAGGAGTTCTAAGTATATGTATTAATATAAATATATAAAATGTTATTATAGTAAATATTCTACATATATATTAATATTAATAGGTTAATACTAAATATTTTTAATAAGAACCTAGTTACGTTATAGGACTACTTTAATAAATACTATAAAACCTCGTAGAATACTATAAACGAAATGAAGGAAGTAAGCTAAATAGTAACCTAAGGCTATAAAGTAAGTATATATACTCTAATTAAAGAGATAGAATATAAAATAAAATAAAAAAAGTATTATTTATAAAGTAAAGAAGATCTTAAATATATGTAATAATATAAGCTCCTTATATAATTTGCTTATAGTATGTTTTATTAAACTTTAAAATAATATAATAATAACTAATATTTATTTACAGTACTTTTAATGAATTAGTTATAAGTAGTTAAAACTCGAGCCTTTAAGGTAAAAAGAAATTTAAAAGATAAAATGATAAACTAATAAGAATACTAGGTTTTTAAACGTTAACTACTATATAAAAAACCTAAACGCTTTTAAGTTATATAAGGATTAGTAACGATAATATATAAGGTAATAAATTACCTTATACTTATTTAGTTTAATAAATATTTCTACTATATTAAGTAATAAATTACTTAAACTATACAGTTATTAATATTTCTACTTACTTTATAATAAAAATAAGCTACTAATGTCTTTATTCATTATATTAATTTAGTATATAACTAAGTTCTTTTCTCTTTTCCTCTTTTCCTCTTCCTTCGTCGTATCTAATTTTATTAATTTAGTAATTAAGTCTTTAAAATCTTTAAAAGTCTTTCCTAATATTTATATTAAAAAAGAAAGACTTAGGTAAGTAACGTTAAAGTAATATACTCTTTATATAAATCTATAACGGAAGTATATTTAGGTAGATTATTATATAGTTATAGCTAACTATAATAAGATTATAATACCTTACTAGTACCGTGATAATACCTAGGTAGGTTCGGGAAAGCGAAATAAGTAATACTTCTTATATAACACACATAGTATATAGTAATAGTAAGTATTAGTAGTAGATACTAACCGCTACTTTATAGATATAGTACGTAGTACTTTTGACTATCTATAGTAGCGAAGACGACTTAGGTAGTTTCGCTCTATAATAACGAGAAACTAAGTAAGGGTCTACTATAGCGCTCTCTAAAATAGGAATAGATACTAATTATATATATCTAGGTCGAGCGATATATAAATTAAGAGGTATATCTCTTGCTTTAAAATAGTATTCGATACATTAATTAAATACCTAGGTATTAAAGAATACTATAAAATTAATTAAACTTACTATAAGACATTACCAAGGTTTATACATCGATAAATCTATAATCATAGATGTTTCATTTACCCTTCTAGGAGAAATAGTTTAAGGACTATTTTATAAAATCTGTAAAGGACGTTACGGTAGGTGTTAGCCAACCCCTACAAATTCCGAAGTCGTGCTTGAGTAAAAGTTGGGTTGAGCATAAGTTCTTTTATTTGTAAACGATTCCTGCATGTGATTACTCCTTCTTCGCACTGGCGTCCCCCTCCTTCACCATCCCTTCACAACCCACCGCCTTGCCGGCAAGCTCCTCGACCTTCCCGAGCCCCTGGCTGCTCGGGTCCCGCCCTTCGCTCGCGGCCTTCATGTCCGACAAGCCGTGCGCCTTGGCCTGCTCTCCTGAGGCCTTCCATGCCTCCGAACCTGTGATGTTTCCAACGGCGGCCTATGTATGGTGTGTTTCAGTGATAAAACTACTTTGGGTTCGGGTTGGATGGTTGGAGTGGAACGGGAGAGGGAGGGAGTAATGGCTCCAGGGTGCTGCGGTGGCTGAAAACATTTGAAGACGCAGAGGCGTTTGTGTGTTGGCCCGTTTCCAAGTTCTTTTTTTTCCGACGAGGAAGAGAGAGCTTTACTGACCTCCGCTGCCCCCTTGACGTATTCAGCGTGTCCTCCTACGAGGCTGGGCTGCTGGTTCTCGGTGCCTGCCATGTTTAACAGTTTGATGTTGCTGTGGTTCACAATGTGGCGAAGATTTGTGTTTGGTATAAGACTTTGGGTTTCTGGTTCTTGTAATAAAGCACGGTCTATGATTTCTTCATTTACTTTTTTTGTAGCAATAACGTAGAGGAAGGAGTCCATTGATTTAAGCACGAGGACAAGAGCCCGTTCAACATGACGTACTCGACCGACTTGACGTCATCTAACACTTGCGCGCCTCAAACCGCGACATGGACCACAACGTGGGCTACCTCGTTTCAACCAAATTGACCTGCGGCCCGGTCGATCTCCCGGTATGGCCTACAGATTAGAGGGAACTGGAGACATCGACGTCTCTTTTGCAGTAAGCTGGGGGATCCTCCGCCAATATTAGGCGTCTGCGCTCTCCAGCCGGGGCCCCGGCCCGTTCTATGAACGACGCCGGAAGATGAAGATGTCAGACAGGTCACGACCAGTTGAACCTTGCCACCACTTCTTCTACAGCTCCAACCGATACGACTGAATTGTGTTTCTCCTGATTATCATGATATCCATTTGGCTTCCAAGGTCATGTCGCCGTTGTTACATTGATATATCAACTTGGAACCCCCGGCGCCGGGGCCGTCTTGATCGGCTACTACACCTCACCAAAACAGTCAAAAGTCACATGTATTCGACAAGAATGGCCATGTGACGATTCAAGACCTCTTTCATATCTCGTCTATTGATTGGCCTTCTATTTCATCTACTGGTATTTGGTTCTACTGCGCACGCGTTGGACTTTCCCTTCCAGCCAAATTCGTCAACAAACCACTTAGACCTGTTTGCCTCATCCCCGAGGGCCTCCATTCCCTGAGCAAGAGACATTGTAGATCCTGTGTCTATCTCCGACGGGATTAGAAAAGCTGCTAGCGTGTTGAACCTTCTGGGCCACATAATTCGTAGAATAGACAATGAATGCTCTAAGCCAGACCCAAACGAACGCCGAAGCCCCTCAATTCCCGGAACTTTTTTCTTTCATGTCAAATCAACTACTAAGGACGCTCGAGGTGATTTAGATGTCATCCTCATCAGAGAAGACCTCCTCACCCCTCTTGCGACGAGCCATACGCTCCTTCTTCTTCTTTCGTGCCTCGCTGGGAACATGGTTAGCTTATGCGTCAGTTTAAAAGGGACATACGGGGGGGGACTAACCTGGAAGTCAGCTTGGCCTTCTTCTTGGTGGACACAATCTTGTTGCCCATGGCGTCGAACTTGTCTTCCTCGTCGTCGTCCTTCTTGTCCAGCCTGGGGCCAGAGCCCTGACCCTGCACCCAGTTGTGACCGGAAGGAGTCATCTTGCCGTCCATGACGGCCCAGACTTCCTCAGTCAGGTCCTGTGTGAACTCGGAGTTGTGGGTAATGATGATGACACCACCCTCGAACTTCTTGATGGCCTTGGACAGGGCTCCGAGAGAGTCACGGTCAAGGTAGTTGGTAGGCTCGTCGAGGACGATCAGGTGAGGTCGCTGCCAAGAGCAGGCAGCCAGGACGACCTTGACACGCTGACCGCCAGACAGACCCTTCATGCGAGAGTGGGAAACCAGCTCAGCGTCAAGACCAAAGTTCTCACAGTGAGCCTCAATCTCCTTTCGGACCAGAGGACGGAACTGACCGGAAGCGAGAGCCTCCTTCATGTCGACCTCAGCGACCAGCTTTTGGTGAGAAGCCAGCAGCTCGGTACGGGGCAGCCACTCGTTGTCGGCAGTCATCATGGGCACCTCACGCTCGTTCTTCTGGCCGGCGTTCTCAACCAGGGCGAAGGAGCACTCGTACTCGTAAGAGTTCTTGAGCTTTCTGCGCGAGTGGATGCCGATGATGCGACGCTGGGTACCGTTGATACGGAAGATCTTCCTGGCGGCCTGCTCGTCGTCCTCGGTGATGACCTTGTTGGCACGGTCCATGGTCTCACGGTCCTCACCAGTCTGGAATCGCCATTGGATGTACTCGGAAGGTGTCTTCTCAAGGTGGTTGTCGATGTGGGCGAAAGCGTGCTGCTTGATGTAGGCAATACGGATGTTCTCGTGGGACCAAATCTCACCAGACGTGGGGATCAGTTCACCGGTAAGGACGTTGATGACGGTGGACTTGCCGGCACCGTTGGGACCGATGACAGCAATACGCGAGCCGAGGGAGCACTGGAAGGTGATGTCGGTGATCTGGGGCTTGCTTGTCCCAGGGTACTGGAAGGACATCTTGCTGGCACGGAGGATAGCCTTGGCCTTGGTCTTGACACCCTCGAGGAAACCAGGCTCGGGGAAGGTGAACTCCATCTCAGAAGCACCGAGCTCGAAGTAAGACTTGGCGGCGGGGTTCTTGCGGACGAACTCCTCCAGGTTGCCCTTGTAGGTCTTGAGCTTGAAGCGCTCGTAGTTGATGACGTACTGGCAGATGCGGTTGAGGAAGCCCGAGTCGTGAGACACGATGATGGAAGTGCAGGGAGAGTTCTCGAGATAATCCTCGAGCCACTTGACGTTCTTCACGTCCAGGTGGTTGGTAGGCTCGTCGAGCAGCAGGATATCGGGGTTCTCGAAGACAGCACGGCACAGGGCGAGCTTCATCTTCCAACCACCAGACAGGGAGGTGATGAGACCGTTGATCATGTAGTCGGTGAAGCCGAACTCGTTGAGACGGGAACGGACATCAGCCTCGGTGGCAGAGACCTTGGCCTCCTCCAGCTTCTTCATCGTCCACTCGATGGTGGTCATCTCAGTGTCAGCAGCGTCAAGGTCGTGCTCAACGAACACAGTCTTGACCTCGCTCTGCTTGGGGAAACCCTCGACTTGCTCGTTGTTGATGGCACGCATGAGGGTGGACTTTCCGGCACCGTTGGGACCGCAGAGACCGTAACGACGGCCACGCTTGAGGCGGATGCGGGTGTTGTTGAGCAGGATCTTGGCACCGTAGGCGAGCGAGAACTCACACTCGCAGAGGTCGGGGTTCTCATCATCCTCATCCTCAGGACGGTCACCACCGGCAGCGGCCTCGGGAGAAGCCTTCTGGCGGAGAGCCTCGATGACGGCATCAGCCTTGTCATCGCCAACGAGCACAGCGACGTAAGTCTTGAGCTTGTCAACCCATGACCTGGAGTCAATGTCCTTCTCGTCAATCAGCTCGCCAGCAATGGCGGAGATGTGCTCGAGGACAGGGGCAAACTTGTCACCGGTAACGTCCTTGTGCTTTGCCGAGAGGACGTTCTTGAGGTGGGCCAATACAATCTTGATCTCACTGTGGTGCGTAGGCTCGGGGATGACACCGTTCTGGATGTTACCGACACGGATAAGGGTGTCCAGGGCCTGCTTTGTCTTGCCACGAGCCTCGGGATCAGCCAGGTTGTCGTAGTTCTTGTTCAGAGCAGGCCACATCTTAGGCAAGAAGGGGTTGACAATGTTGGGGTCGTCGACAAGCTTGCACATGTTGTCAACAATGACGGCAGACTTTCGCTTGATGGCAGTCTCACGCTCGGCCAGACCACGGTCCAGAAGAGGAACCATGAGGGCAAGGGTAGGCTGCTCGACCTGGGTGACGAAAGTGGTGGCACCGAGCAGGTGAACGGTCTCGGGGACGTTCTCTGGCTTGGCGATACACTTGATGAGCTCAGGAATGAATTTCTCGATATCCTTGTTGGAGATGAGGGTGCAAAGCTTCTCCATGGCCTTGTAGGCACGCTCCTTGACCTCCTTCTTGGTGTCCCACATGGCCTCGGAAATGACGGGCAGCAGGTCGGGAACACGGAAGGTGGTCTGGACTGAGGCGGTCTCGACGAGCTTGTCGAGGATGTCGAGGTCAAGCATCTTCTCTTGCCACTTTTGGGCATTTCGGAGAGACTCGTTCAGGGGCTGGATCAGGTTCTTGATGGCGTTGGGGTTGATAGCCTCAGCGATGGCCAGACCGGCGGAGAAAGCAGCCGTCTTGACGGCGGTGATCTTGTCACCGGCGCTGGCCAGGACGCCGGGGAGGAGGGCGACGAGGAAAGGCTCAACATGTGCAGAGACCTCGGAGTGGCGGGCGATGGACTCGATGGCATTGAGGGCCCTCTCGCGAGCGACGGCATCCTTCTTGTTGCCGAGCTGCTTCTTCAGACCTTCGATAGTCCTGCAGGGATTCACATGTTAGCGGCTTTGTTCCACCCGAATTTGACAAGTGTGATTGGCCGGAAGCCAGGTGTCTTCAGCGGGTTGAGTGGACCACTCAGTGCCCAAAGGTGCAGCCAGGCCACCCCAAAACCTGCTCGCACAGCGGGGTTTTCCGGGCGGGTACCTGAGCCTGAGAGCAAGGTCGCAATGCCCAGGTTGCCACCCGAAACGCACATGCAAAGTTTTTGCTGCGGCAAAAGCCCATGCTACACCCAAGGCACCGCATCTGCATTGTACACTCCACACAGCCAAAAAAGCCCGCATAGCAGACAATGCAGAGACGCCAAAGCAGAGCCGAGCCAGATCGCAAAACCTTTGGCTTTGCTTTGCTTCACTGCAACCGCGTAGATGAAAGAGGGCTCAGAGGAATGCTACTCACTTGATGGGAACGTCGAAGTCTTGGATGGGACCGTTGATGAAAGAGGCCAGCTCGAGGGCGGAGCCCTTGATCTCAGCGGCATCCTTGGAGATGTTGAGCTTCGACATGAGCTCCTCAAGCACCTTGATGCTTTGGGCGTTTTCCTTGGCAGCCATTGTTGTGTTTTTTCCGGTGTATAATCTGTGGGAAAATAGTCTATTGCAGAGACTGTCGACAAGCCGTGAGGTGTGGCGGACCGAGTGTTTGTTCTATTCAAGATAGAAGGAGATCGTGTCGGAAACCCCGCACAATCTATGTCTGGAGGGAAGGTCGGATGGGGGGACTGAAAACCCACAGCAAGAGAGTCAATGGAGGTCGAATCCTGCTGCTCTGTCGAGGGCTTCGGGTCGGGTCTAACAAAGTGGTTCCGGGCCTCGGGTCTAAATGCTCAAGACCGAGTGGAGGAAATGCTCGGGCTGCTGCTGATCGTTGTCGTCGAGTAGACCACAACTGTTTGCAGGATGAGCAGAATAGAAGGATGGGTATTAAGGGAAAGAAAAGACGGAGGGTGGATATGTGTCGGGAGAAGGAGGGTGTGTGGGAAAATGGAAGAGGTGGCTTTTTATTAAGAGCGCAGAGGAATGGGGGCGGAGGGAGCGCGGGCAGGCTGACTGACTAAGGGTGGGAATTTTGAAAATGGCTGGAAAACTTTTTTTTCTGCCCAAAAAATGTTCGGCCGGTGGTGGTGGTGGTGTAGCAGTGCTGCGGTCCGCTGCTGGGGGGGTTGCCTAGGCGTCCCAGGGTCCAAATGGTGCCCCCAGTCTAGCCCAGGTTCTTTCCCAGGTCACAGGCAGGGGTGAATGGGGGGGGTTGTGGCCACCTTGGGCCAGGATTACCCCACCATTGATTGGCTGGTTATCGCTTATCGTTGTGTGGCGCTAGTCCACATGGGGCACCAGTTCAAGGCGGTGAGGGCGGCAAATTTCATGCTGCAGTCCGGAGGGGCAGGAGGGGGACGACGTGGGTGGCATTTTCACTTTCCCGTCGAAGTCTGTCTTAATTCGTATCAACCGTCTGTCACCGTCGACGGCGGCAGTGACTGGCCCAGCCCGCCAGTCGCCCGGCCTGCATCCCGGGCCTGAGAAGCCCAGACACAACCAAACAAACCTACCAGGTAAACAACAAACTGTTAGACTGTCAGACTGTTGGTATCAACAGGGTTCGCCACTTGGCCTCGTCAACACATTGACACGACTCGAACACCGCAAGACTGTGAGTTTACTGTCTGGCTGAAGCCGCCGACATTCACTGCCAGGGCGAACAAGCAGACAACAAGCCCTGTTTCAAGTCTGAACCTCTTCAACCCCATCCCCCTCCCCCTCACCATCTCTCAGTATCAGCAACGAGATATCATGTCAACTGTGGCTCACAACGAGCCCAACGGCCATCGCGACCCGTCGGCGTTCTTTGCTGTGTGAATACACATCTTCTCATCTTTCAGACGGCCCACGGAGCCGCAGGTCTGATGCTCCTCCGATATCTGCTGCTTGAGCTGTCGAGCCAGCCAGCAGCCAGCCGGGTGAGCCTACCTAGGTATTTTGCCACGGGTACTCCGAGCCCCCAATGTGTGGTGTCCAGGAGTACCTAGGTAATTTCAAATGTGGCCGGGCACGAGCCCGAGATCCACTCGCGATGTTGGCTTTGCTCGCCACTCAAAGCCTGGCAGCAGTGCCACTTCCGCCCAACAACAGCAGAGTCAACGGGAGCGTTCTTCGCTGCGTTGCACGGGGCTATGTGCGAGCGTAAGTAAGCCCATCCAGACCTGCATGCCAGCACTTAAGCCGTCAGCATCTCAGCCCGTCTGGCCTGCATCCCTCGCTTTCCTTTACACGCTCGTTGAGACCTTCCGCTAGCCCCCGTCATCTCCAGGCCTCGTACTTTTTTTTCGCGGGGCCCCAGGTTTTGACTTATTAGCTCGGATTCCATCTAGTTCCCTGCGGTTTTTCATGCGCCAGGCAACGGCAGGATCGAGTCCAGCCACTTGCCTAGTGGCATGTTACAACCGTTCTTCTTCAACATCAAGTCTTACCCTCTCTTCTATCAAGGGTCACCATCCGCGACTTATCTGCATGTGTTTTATGAACTGAGAGGTTTGCCGAGATATAGTCACTCAAAGACGGCATTCCCCCCCCCCCACCTGGTACTCATCACCAACAATCGCCATCATTTCGCCGACACAAACAGTAGCCGACAGCCGCTCTAGTGCTTGGTTGTACCGGAGTACGTCGTCTGGCCTCCCTCTTTGGATTAGAAGCCAATCGAGCATTGCTGTGCTCGTCAAAGCTCTCCGGCCTTTTAGTAGGATGTAGAAATAAGTACCGCCCTCTACTGGTCATGGAGGACTCGATATCGATAGCGAGAGGTCGAGTCTCGGCGTGTTGGGTTATTGAGGTCGCCACCTCTCGCGGTGTATATCCTGCGCCTTGCGGGCCATGCCTGACGAGCCAAGAATCGCGGCCTGTTGGCTGTCTTTGACCTCCAGCGCGCCAAGAGCATGTCGATAAGCACCGGGGCTCAGTATATTTGTACATACGCAATACGCACTCTGGCCTCTTTAATTCAAGGGTCGGAGCATCACACCGTGCTTGATGAGATGGTTGAGGCGGGGCCCCTCAACCAAGTCCAGTCCTGCACCCTCTTTCCAAGCAAGGACACTGTCAAGGAATAGAGGAGAGGCGATGTAAAGTAAGAGTCTATCTTCAAGAAGTAGCCCTGCCGCAAGCCAATGGAGGACCATGGTGCGTGCGTTGTCGCCCCAATACCATGGTGCGACCTCACCATCTCAAAGGCTGTCGCAAACACCGATATATAACAAGGCCAACCCCTCGGCCTAGAAGCGGACCATGGCTTGCTCCCTTCCCTGCCATAAGTGTCGACCCAATGGGTATGGGTAATATGGTAGTCCATCACCTTCGAAAGGTTCGCCGCAATGGCAAGCAGAATTTAGCGAGCCGCCATTAAGCCAGCCCACGTCCAGCCATCCATGGCCAATGATGCTATCCAGAGACCACCTGGGCACACAGCCTGCACGCCTACACCTGCTTCACGCGCTAGCAAGTCCAAACCAGCCTTATAGCACCGCCGTACCAGGCCCAATTTCCCCGGCTAGCATAGCGAGACTTCTTTGGCTTTCATATCTAGTACCGCAGCGTCCCGTCATCAGTGGGCTCGACCTCGATACGCGCACCTTGGTCAAACATAAAACAAAACGCCTCGTCCTGGCCCTTCCTCATCGCGTAGAAGAGCTGAAAGAAGCCGTGAGAATGTTTGAAGTGGAGAGAATGCTCTCCTGCTTGGGTTGGGCCTTGGCTTTGGTATCAGGCAACCAATATTGAATCAGGGTGCTCTATGAAGACTTGCATCTATAGATATGTGAGTAACTAGAAGAGGACGGAATGGAACAGTTGAACTAGACGCGAACGTCTTTTAATCAACTTCAATGCTGTAGACAACTATTTCAGGCCTCGAGGACGTCTAATGTTCTTATAGAGTACAGGTGGAGTGCAGTAAGGAACAAAATGAACATTGCGTCAATATTAGTCAATATCGTGTTAGGCCTTAGGGGAGTATAATTATAAAGGCTAAGTAGTAGTTTAGTTGACCATTAGGCCTATATAGTCTACTATAAGGGTAAGTTTTTAACACCTTTTTAATCTTTATTTTATTTAATAATCAAATTTCAAGGATAGTAAAAAGACTTATTATATATAATCTAGGCTTCTTTCTAATAAGAATGTTTAAAGATTTATAATTATATCTTTTTAACTAAGTTAATTTAACTATTTATTATCTTTATAACTCGGGTTTTCTCTAGTTTGTTTTAGCTAGAGCCTCGTTTTAAAGGTTTTTAACCGTTTAAGATTTTAAGGCTTAAGCTTAAGTTATATTTTCTTGAAGATCTAAGTATATTTAGATTTTATTTAAAAGTTTCTTAATAGCTTTACTAGTATACTAGCTTTTTTATTATAATTAAATTTTTTTTAAAAGTAGAAAGCTACGTTAATATAGAAATAAACTTATTTATTTATTTTATTACTATTTATAGTAAAGCTATTAGAGCTTTATATCTATAATAAAATATAGTTATTTTACTTAAAGTTATTTTATCTATTTAATTACTTTAAAGTAGTTTTATAAAAAAAGCTTATCTAGGATATATATTGAAAAGTAATGTATAAACATTAAATAGGGTAAAAGCGGCTTTTTATTATTGCTTATTTTATGTAATTTACCTAATTTACACGATACATAGTACTTTTAACCAGTATTTAACAGTATTAGACTAACGTGTAAATTATAATAGCTTTAACTTTAACGAAACTAGTTAATAGTATAAGCGCGAATAAACTAGGTATAGCCTAACGCTACGCCTACTCGTACTATATAGAGGCTTCTAGCTATAAATAAGTTTATAAAAGTAAACAAGAACGTTACTATAAAATTTCGTATATAGTAAAACTTACTATATTAATTTAATAAAACATATAATATATTATTCTTCTCGGATACTTACTATATTTATAGCTTAGTAATAGAACTTTAAGAATATAAATAGTTAATATAATTGAAGCTAGTATATAAAAACTTTATAATAATATATTAAAGCTTTACCTCCTTCGTTTTTACTATTTTAAACACGTATTTATTATTAAAGACGTTCTTTAGAATCGTGTAAATAAACTTTCTTTTAAGTTTTATTTAGAAAGAGTATATCCTAAAGGTTTAAAAAGGTAGTTTTAAAAGAAAAGCCGTTAAAAGTATTTTTTAGTTAAAGTTTAAAAGTTAAAAATAATAAAAATAATAAAAATACTTTACGTATTTAATATCTAGGGATATACTTAAAGATAAAAAAGTTATAAAAAGTTGTTATCGTCGTTTTATAGCTATACTATAAAAGGTAAACTTATTAAAGACTTAAAAAAGACTAACGTTAAATACTAACGAGTCGCCTACCCCAACGAGTTGCCTACTTTTACGCTAACTACTCCCCT
>MAVT02001488.1:0-12265 GCA_001702395.2 Diaporthe helianthi
AGCTTAAGTATATAGGTAATATTAGGGGAAGTATAGATATATTATCTTCTAGTAAGGAGGGTAGAGTAGTAGGAGGAGAGGATAGTTATAAGGAGTATATAAGTAAGGGTATAGAGATTATAGTTAATATAGTAATAATAGAGTTTATATAAATAGTAGTAAAGGTAAAGTAAGGTAAATTTAGAAGTAATATATATTTATTATGAAGAAGAAAGTAGGAGAGGAATATGTAGGTTAGAAAAGGGGATAAATAGAAGTTTAAATATATAAAGGTTAGTAGAGTACTACATAAAATAATATAAAAACCTATATAAAAAAATTAGTTTTTATAATAGGTTTAAAGTTCTTAAAGAGTTACTTATTTTAACATAATATCTTATTAACTTATACTTTAAAAGTAAACTAAAAAGGTTTAAGTTATAGTTATAAATACTTAAGGTATAGTATATAAAGGTATATATAGATTATATAGATAGAGTAAGAGTATATAGAGTTATATAAAGTAGCTTAGGTTATAAGGGGACTTTTCTTTTAGGTATATAGGATATAGTTAAGCTATAAGAGCTAAATAGTTTTAGTATAATATTATACTATTTTCAAGTAAAGTAGTATGGAGTAGTATAAGTTATATAAGGATTTATCTTTTAGGTATATAGGATATAGTTAAGCTATAGGAGCTAAGTAGTTTTAGTATAATATTATACTATTTTTAAGTAGAGTAGTATAAAGTAGTATAGGTTATATAAAGACTTATCTTTTAAGTATATAGGATATAATTAAGCTATAAAAGCTAAGTAGTTTTAGTATAATATTATACTATTTTTAAGTAGAGTAGTATAAAGTAGCTTAGGTTATAGGGGGACCTTTCTTTTAGGTATATAGGATATAGTTAAGCTATAAGAGCTAAGTAGTTTTAGTTTAATATTATACTATTTTTTAAGTAGAGTTATATAAAGGTTATATAGAGTAATATAGAGGTTATATAGAGTAGTATAGAGTTATATACGTTATTATAGTAGATAGGGGGAACTTTATATAGGATATAGTTAAGCTATAGCGAGTTAGTACTTTTAGTATAATATTATACTATTTTTTAAGAAGTGTAGCTGTGGTGTGCTAATAGTTATGTGATTAGAGGAAGCTCAGAAGCCAAGACTGTGGTTCGCGGCTGCCACCTGGTAGAAACCACTTGCGGGCGTTATGTTTCGGGCAAAGCGGGTCACCCATAATAATAAGCGCCCAGATGGAACCCGAACCCCAGTCTCAGCATTCACCCCTACCCCGGTTCTCCCCCACCTTCATCTTTTGGTGTCTCTCGTCCGTGTCAACCAGATTCCAACCCACGACGCAGAGCGAGTTCCAACAGGATTTGCGAAGACAAGCTCATGACTTTACAATTTGATCGACCTGTCACGGTTCTCTCGGCTTGGTGCGTTACTGGGAGCAGCAGCCACTCCCCCAATAAGCAAGGCCTCAAGACGGCCGGCTCGCCTGAGTCTGTCGAGGCACTAAAGGACGACCATGCCGCTTTGGGACGCTCCAGGGCGAGCAGGACCCCCCTGAGTGTGACAGATGCTGTTTGAGCCTCATCCAAAGCTCGTCTCAGAGGCCACCCCTCCCAGGACTGCTCATATCGACAATGTGCTCTGCGTCTCGCTCTCGTTTGTTTTCAAAAATGGCGCCAATAAGCATTCTAATTCCCTCTCCTGCATTATCCATCCCATCTGTCACCATCGACTTCAGGACTGAGTGACACGGCCGACCTCGACGGTAGTCAGTCGCCCGCTACCTCTCTCTTCTCCTTTTCTCCCGTTCCTTTCTCTCGAAGCACTCGCTGGACGGTGAATACACGGCAACTGGACTTGCCCTACGACACTTGTTCAGAACACACCGTCAAAGTCGCCATGGCATCATCACACAAGTACGAGAACGTGCAGCTCACGGGGGGCAACGAGCAGGAGCACGACAACGAACACGACGACTCGAGGTCCAGCACCGAGGTCGAGTCGCTGATTGGCGACGAGAAGTCATGGCGCGCACACCAGCACGAGCACAACGAGAGGAAAAGATCAAAGAGGTCACAGCTGTGCAGCATCCTGCGGTCGTCGCGGTGGATGCTCGACACGACGCTGCTGCTGATTATCGTCGTGCTGCTCGTCCGCAACGAGATGAAGGAGCCCGTCCGGGACCAGTGGCAGCTGCTCGGCGACATGACGGGCGTGGGGCCGCGGTTCCCCCAGAAGCTCGCCCGGTTCGAGTACGACACGTCCTATGCGCCCATGAACACGTCCGAGTTCTTTACAAATGAGACGCTGGATAAGTGGAATAATCTAATGCCAAGTTAGTCTTCCTTTCTTTTCCATTTTTGTCTTATCATCGTACCCTCATGACCACCACCATCCAACCCGATGCAACGTGACACAAAAAGGCTAACACTACCGCAGAGGGCATGGGCTTCCAATGGGTAAACGACACCCACAAGTACCACGACCTCCCCAAGCCCATCGACTGGTACGAGGGCATGACTGTCTTCACCACCTCGGTCACGCACCAGATCCACTGCCTCTTCGCCATGGCGCAGACGTACTCGGGCCTGTCGTCGGGCCACCCCATCCCCGAAGACCACCACTGGCACATGATCCACTGCATCGCCTACATGCGGCAGGCCATCACCTGCGCCGCCGACACGGCCCTCGAGGGCCACGCCACCACGTTCCCCGACGACAACTCGGGCAGCGACGGCTGGGACGCCACGCACGTCTGCAAGGATTATGATCAGGTGCTGGAGTACCTCGAGAGTGTGAGGGCGTATGATGATCAGCTCATCTACTAGTCGGGACCCTCTTCTTTATTTACCCGTTTCACTTTGGCTTGCATGATCTATTTGATCTGCGATTAAGGAGTCAAGGTCGAGATAGGCCAGTTGCCCGCCGGCATTGATGGTTGGCAGTATATACATTAATGACATATGATTATATGAATTGAGACTACCTGAGTCATTCTTCTCATCACGTCCCGCGGATGAACTATAGATCTGAAGGTGCTGCTGGCTCATACCGAGGTAGCAGAATGGAAACGGGGTCTCGGCCTCCTGAAGTCGGGTTAGGACTCAGGACAGGGGAGAACTAAAAGCCAGGGTGGTTTCGGGTTCCTGAAACAACCGCTGCAACTTGGGAGTGGGAAAGATGGTCGGGAGTTGGCTCCACATTGTCCACGAATGGCAAGTACCGAAACTTGAAGCCAAATGAGAAAGTGTCAATTATCTGAGTTACCCCCTACTGTTAATCGGTTTAATGACTTACTTTTCTGCCATTATGAATAACTTCATCATACCCTGTTAATTACTTAAGTAACGAGTCGTGCAGAGCTGATAGTCAGTCATGCAAGGCCAGCTGACAACCAGCTGGCCGGCTTACCGGGCACCAACGGCGCAGCGACAACAGCGATGTGCTTCTCGAATCTTCGCCCGGGGGTTCGCCAATCACCGAGGCAGCTTATTAATAAGTGAGAGAGCTGCACTGCACTCAGAGAGGATTGAGCCTTCACCTCACCAGCCTTGAGTGGGTCTCACTCAGCAGCCCGTCCCAAATCCCACTTCAGTGTCTACATACAGGTGCAGCCGAACTACTTACGCTACCTACGTACAAGTGGCATCTTGTCAACGTCCGTCCATACAACACATTCGCATTGCCAATATCGACCCCTCCCACTCGAGTCACTCGGTCATACCACAACAGCCCAACAAGATGAGCAACGAACTCACATCGGCGACGGCCTTCTCGCCGTCGCTAGAGGCCATCCGCCTCGCTGCACAGATGTACAACGCCGCCCGCGAGGGCAACAAGGAGGTGCTCGAGGAGGCCCTCGCCTCGGGTCTGCCGGCCAATCTCACAAACGAGAAGGGTGACACACTGGTGAGTTGAGTTCAGGATGGATTTGGCCACCCGCCCTCCACCGACTCCCGAGTCAGGGTCCAGGGGGCCTGGGGGGTTCAGCGCAGCAGCCCCGCACCCAACCAACGGGTGGTGCTTGTCAGCAAGTTTTGGTTGGATGCAGAGACGCTGACAGGGGGGTCAATTAGCTTATGCTGGCGGCTTACTATGGCCATGCAGACCTGGTCAAGTTCCTCATACAGAACGGGGCAGACCCCAACAGGCTGAATGATAAGCGCCAGAGCCCGCTTGCTGGTGCTGTTTTCAAGAGGTTGGATGATGTGGTTGAGGTAAGATGCGTCCTTTTTTTATTTATCATTCCATCCGATTTGTCTCATGGCTTTGCTTGGTTTTGTTTCGTCGGTGTTATGAACGAGGATAGTTCCTCTCTATCAACCTTGAAATGTGGTTGAATCTTGGCGGCATAAGTACACGCACTCTGCTGACACTACCTGCCATAGGTTCTCGTGGAGGGCGGCGCAGATCCAGACTATGGCAAGCCATCAGCTCTTCAATGCATCGTCATGTTCGCGCAGGAGGACAAGTGGAGGGCAAAGTTCGAGTCCGCGCCCGGAAGGGGCAAGGCTAAGGAGCCCGAGGCAGAGGTCACGGAGGAGAGAGCCCCTGAGCGGATGAAATAGACAGACTCTTTGAACACAGCCTACCGATTGAGTGTGGTTTCTAGCATGGCATTTAATGGAACTGATTGTTTTTTTTTTCTTTTTCCTTATCTGGGCACACCGTCAATGATGGCTCGCCTCTTCTTCAATGTTCGCGTGTAACAAACAGTTGTTCTCATGGTTCAGTTCTGTTGTCCGGATCCGGTCACCCACAAAAGCCTGACAACAAATAACAAAGCAGTTGAGATGAGTTCCTGCCATCACGTTGAACCAGTCGGGTACCTTTTTATTGAAGTGCTGACAGTCTCTTGCTCTGCTGTCTTACTGACATTACTGGCGGTACCGAACATAATCCGGTATCAAGTCCGCAGCACTGAGTACGTGCCAACTCTGGCAGCATGGCGCACCAAGCAAACGCCGACTACTACAATGCCAGCGACACGTCGGATGATGAGATGGGTGACGACGAGGAGGACATCCACGACATCATCGCCGGCATCGACCTGCAAGCCATCCAAGCACACGTCTTGAGCCAGGCGGATCCTGATCCCACGCCCCTCGACTATTTCAAGGATAGGCAGAACCAGTTCAACAGATATATCCCAGCATGGATGGATACGAAGGTCAAGTCGTGGCCCCTAAGGCACCCTGCCCTCCGCCCAGACGACGCCTTTCAAAAGAATGATGATTGGGTATTCCCGAGCGAGTATGCAAAGTAAGTCTGCAGGTCCGCTCTTACTGTTGACAAAATCGCCAGCCTCTTCATGGATGAAATAGGAATCCTGCAAAATGTTCCCACTAACCTATTGATCAGGCGCTGGGGTATAGACCCAAGAGCACCGCCTGATGACCCGGGGCGGTCCATGTTAACGCCCAACATCCCGGGTCCGGACAAGGAGTGGTCAGAAGACTTCCAGGCCGAAGTGTTCCATGGATACACCACTGAAGAGGTATGTAACCCCAGAGAGCCCTCATTATAAGACAACGACCCTGGGGTTATTACACAACATTGAACACGCAATCTAACACCGGTGCTTGATTATAGCTTCAAGCTCAAGGGGCGTATGATCCTAGCATGCAAATCGACGGCTCGGTCGAAGGTCTCCAATCGCCGCTCCACCCGTATGGATAATCCGTCCGCCCCCCGATCTTGTACAAAGGCATCCTGAACTAACTTCGAGTTGAAACTCAGGTTTGTCCGTCGTGCAAACTGGTTCCAGGGCCAAAGCGAAGGAGCCAGTGCTGAGAACTGTAAACTATGGTACAACTATAACGGTCAAGATCGAAGATGGGACGCGGTAGGTGACTTCCCCACCCACCCCCAAAGAAATGAATGAAAATTTTTATCCTCTCAGATCACTAATTGTTATTGTTTTCATTTAAAACAGAACACAAATGATGAAGTCTGGAATGCGCTGCAGCCGGTCTTGCAACTCATGTCCAAGGTGCTTTATTCAAACCATCCATTTTGGCGTTCTATAATGGACATATGCAAGCTCAAGCCTATGGATATGACCCGGGTCCCTGCGATGCCGCGGAATGCTGCCGGTAAGCGTTCCTTATGCCTTGAGGCACGATGACAGGTGTCGTCTCGTCTTTTATACTGGGAATATTTCCTGTACATCCATTCTCTTTGATATGCCTCAATACCCGTCGGACCATTTGTCAACATATCTCTGACCAGGCGTCCAACCAGTGCAACCCCAGGGTAATGCCCTTCCTGTTGTCCCTCAAGCGTTGTGGAGTAGACTGTCCAGTAAGTCAAAACTGTCATTTCGCTCCCTTTTCTTTTTTTCCCCCTGCTCGAACCCGCCGTCCACGGCATTATTAACTCTGCAGCAGCCCTCCACTACGAGGTCGAGGACCGAGACATGTACCCAGAGGCAAAGGCCCTCCGCGACAGCGGCTTCGAGTCAACAAAAGTCGTAGAGAACGTGCTCAGGGCCTACCTGCACTTCCGGTTCGGAGACACGGCCAACATCGGTGCCTACGCCTCCACCCAGATGTATGCAAGCGGAAACCCAGCCAGCCCCGTGCAGATAATAGTGACCATCTCGCCGGAAAACGTGTGGCCGCTGATCTTGCCTACGTACTCAAAGTCGGAGAAGTTTGTCGCTGTGACGGCCCTCGCCGCGATTATGCTCCACGAGCTGGCGGTAAGAATTCACACGTCCTGCCCTCCCCCCCCCCTCTTTTGGCAGTTGTAGCTGCGTCTTTGGTTGAGTGAGAGGGAGAGAGAGAGAAAGCTGACCAGTAGCACAGCATTGTGTGAGGGATGCTATCTCGGTTATGACGGAGACTTGGAACTGGGAGACGAATCCCGCCTTGCGCACCCCGCGACCAGACGATGACGGCCCTGTGGCACCCGAGCTTAGCCAATTTACAGACCAGCAGAAGCGGTTGCTCTTGGGACTTGGCTTGAAGATTGGATCAGTGACACCGACGGGTCCTAGGATCGTTTTCCCACAATTTTTGTAAGGCATCCTGGCAATGATCCCTCTGACCGTAGTTCCTTGGGCCACGCGATGCCCAAGGACACACATTTACTGTTGAGCACCATAACTATTCAAGCAGAAACCTTAACCGTACTAATCACGCAATGTAGTTTTCAAGACGAGTTCCGTGCTGAAGAAGGTTGGGCATACGAAAATCAGGTATTATTTCAGCCAACGACCCCCCCCCCCTCTTTGGAAGAATCCACTCCACTAACATAAAGCGATCAAGCTATGGGGAGGCGTGATGAACACCATATCCGAGGTAGCACCAAGAGACGGCTTCCCTCAGCTCACCGGCTGGCTCCAGCAGTGGCCATACCCCATGACGGCACCCCGGCCATGGTTCCGGGCCGGCTGGGCAAGCTGCGGCGAGTTCGACGACAACGGCTGGCCAACGTGGCTCCTCGACCCACCACCATCCATGATCATGCGCAACACGGCGTTGCCAGTCACCATGATGAGCCGGCTGTACGACGAGAGCTTCTGGTCGACGCAGCACGCCAAGTTCAGCCACGAGGCCCTGCGGTTCCACGTCCACAAGTGGCAAGGGAAGCACCTCAAGTCGTCCTTCTTCTACAACTCGGCCCCCTTCGAGGTCCTCCGCCGCGCCTTCCTCAACCGCCAGGCCTGGCCCTGGCTCTCGGCCGCCTTCGACATGCTCTTTGCCGTCGGCGAGACCGCCCTCGGCGACTGGGTCCAGCTGCGCTCCATCGACGCCGCCGGGCCCGCCGTCGCCCGCCGCAGGTTCCACTACGAGCGCATGCGCTGGCGCCACAGCGACCGCGCCGCCGCCGCCACGGCTGCCGAGCTCGACCGGCTCGTCCTCGCCGCCCGTGCCCGCCTCGCCGAGTACCGTGGCCCCGACGACGACGACAAGCCTGCCCGCCGCGCCGCCTACCTCGACCAGGCCCGGCTCATGGCCGACGCGGGGCTCGATATTTCCCGCAGCGCCGGCTGGGAGATCTCGAGCCTGCAGTTCAGCGTCAGCGAGTGTGCGCGGCTCGAGCCCGGCGACAGGCCTGCGCTGAAGGGGTACCTGGACCGCTCGAGTGGCAGGGTCGAGGGCTGGTTCAAGCCGCTGCTCGGGCTGGCCGTCGCCGCGATCGAAGAGGTGAAAGCAGAGCTGGAGGGACCCGTGGGCTCACCTTTGCCCTCTGGAGGGGGCGGAGGAGATGGCGGCCTGCAGCAGCAGGAGCAGGTGATTGCGGCACGAGTTGCCGCGGCTCACCAGGTGCTTGTCTCTACGCAGGCGCTGGTGAATGAGTTGGGCAAGGTCGTGGATGTGCTTAGGGGGGCGGGCCCGGCTGGGCAGGGGGTGGCCTCGGACCCGCAATACACGTTTAATCTGCTTGCTGAGAGAAGTAGTGACAGGCTTCATAGGAACAGGGTGGAGAGGCTGGCTCAGCACCGCCTTCGTTCGCTTCCGAGTGACAGTCCCTTGTTGGCGGTCCTTACGGCATGCAGTAGGGTTTTGGCGAGGTGTTGAGGGTAATATGTATTCTGTTGATCCGGTTAAGGCTGCCGTTTTGAGAGATCTACCCTGGGTGGCACGGCGATAGGCCATGGACATCGAGTTGGCCAGGGTTTATTGGTCCTTGGATCAAAGGTGTCCGGGCTGATAGACGTCAATGATTGTCACGAGTACCTACCTATTTACTACCAAACCACGGTCATCCCGTGTTGGACCTGTCCCATCGTGATGGTCGACGTCAAGATTTCAACGGTGTCACGAAGTCCGTGTTGGGTTAATTCTCCACGTCATGACGCTGGCCTGCCTTTCTGACCCTTGTTTACCTTATGCGGAGAGAATACTCCGGACAAATGATCTGGTTGCGAGGGGCGCACTTGCGTACCGGAAGCCTTCCGTGGTCTAGATGTCCCGAGCCGCCGTTCTTGTCGGTAAGTCTTTGTACGTACGGTTAATCGTGTAATAGGTATCTCTTCGTTGTTGTTCTAGCTAAGTCTGGTTATCTAACGGCCCCTCTATAAGAGGCCTACTTAACTAGTTATAAAGGAATAGATTATTCCTTCCTACAATACTCGCAACTTTTTCTTTTCTAAATAACTATATATAGGATATCTACCTAATAGTAATATTATTACCCTTCTTTATAGTATAATAACCTATCCTTAATAGTAATAGCTTTAAGTTCCCCTTTATAAATAAAACTTTTAAAATCTCGCCTCTAAGGTCCTTATACTATTAAGTCCTCTATTAAGGTAATAGTCGTAGACTTATTAGTTATAGTAGTTATAGTTATAGTCTATTGTGCCTTCTCCTTCTCATATCTTTTTTAGTAAGTATTTCTTTTACTTTCTACTTCTTATATTTTTCTAAAATCTTTCTCTTCTTAGCTATAGCGCTTATTGTTAAATTCTACTATTATTATTAGGGATTAGATTTTTATAGTAATCTAGAGCTTGCTCTTTAGCGCCTTTAGCGTAGGTTATAGTTATAGTTTTAGGATAGGAGTAGTTAGTATGATTGTTATAGGTTTCTATCTTTTAGTAAGTATAGGGAAAAGCTTAGCGTTAGAATCTATTTTATAAAAAGGATTTATAGCTATTATTTCTACTTTAAATGAATCTATCCCTCTTAAAGGAGAAAATCTATCTTTAAAAGTTATCTCTATAATGCCTATATAAGAGTTTTAAAAGATATATTTAGTAACGTTTTAAAGTATAAAATTAGCTATAAAAGTAGGTAAAGCTATATAATTATCGTCTAAGAAAATAAGGAAGGTTAGTAGTAAGGGTAAAAAGAAGAGGTAGGGGATTTATTACTAGCAGTATTCCTTCCCTACTAGGAAGAAATAGTTTTTACTTCTAGCCTTTATACTAAGCTATTAATATATATATAAAGCTTATTATTGTTAACTAGCTTTTATAAGGCTAAGTTTAGTACTACTTTTATTATAGTATTTATCGGGTTATCTTTCCTATTAATTTATCTTACTTTTATAATCTCCCTTACTTTATATAATTATTATAACGATATAATATTAATTATAAGTCGTTTTTCCTTTATTATCCTAAGCTTTACTAAGTATTCCTATAAGTTATAGGAGTCTATATAGATAACTAGAGGGATATCTAGTAATAATAGTTATCTTATAATTATCCTAATTATTATAGCTAGGTAGATTCCAACGTTTATACTATTTACTATTCTATATAGTTTACTTACTAGTATATTTAAGTTATACGTTTATATTTAGTTAATAACTAATATAGTATATTCCCTCTAAGTTTAAATTCTTTATTACCTATATAATACTTATTACTAAGTATAATTATAAAACTAAGCTAGGATATTAAATCCTAATTATTTATAAAGGAACTATTTATAAAAATATATAGCTTTACTATCTTTAAGTCTAAAGGGATATATTAAATACTTTTTATAGCCTTTTCTATTTACTATAATAGTTATTTATTAATAAATTTATAATATGTATCCTCTAGCTATTAGACTTATACTATAATAGAAAGGTTAAATAATACCTCTAGTTAGTAAATAGAGGTAATATATACTCTTTATACTCTCTATTCTAGGTAGCGTTATAGTCTATCCTTAGCTATCCTATTAATAAGAATAATCTTATTTCCCTATCCTTTCTATTATACTATAATATTATAGTTAGCGTCTATTAATAGACAAGCGCTATTAAAGTTAAAAGGTTAGTCTAGCATTAGTATAGTCTTTAGCTTAGCCTATAGCTTCACCTTCTTTAGTTCTTTATCCTCTTTTTCCTAGAATTCTAGTATAGCTAGTAGTAGTATATTATCTATCTATATTTTAGTAACTCTAAAAGGCTATGTAATCTTTATAATTTTAAAATAGAGATTATATATAGAATAGTTTATTCCTAGTTTCTTATAATAGTAAGTTTATTATATTCTAAACTAGTATACCCTAGACTTAGTAATCCTATATAGAGGTCTTATAACCTAGATAATAGTACCTAGGGGGTACTAGTCCTTAACTTCTTTTAGTAACTTTATAAGGATTATTTATTAAAGCTTAGTCTATAATTATAAATATACTTAAGTAATAACGTTAAACACTAACGAGTCGCGTACCCTAGCGAGTCGCGCACTTTTCTAGACTACAACTATAAGAACCTAAATTATAATACTACATTAATTAAAATTGATTAAAACTAATTAGAACTGGATATATTAGATAATTCTTTATCTTCCTTATATATTCGCGTATTATACCTAGGCTTTCCGTAGTTACTACACCGTCTAATAGTTAGTCTAGGGTAGACCGCCTCTTAGGTACCCCTACTTATTTTACTAGCTAGCTGCTTCCCCTTTATATTTAATTTAACTATCTTTTTAGCCTACTATATATAGTACTAGGTATCTACTTAGGTACATTATATCTACTAGGATTTTATAGTTAAACTTACAATTATTATATAGTATAAACTTAAATCTTCTTAGCGCTAGTCTATTTATCGAACATTAGTAGTAAAACTTTTTAATTTCTACTAACACTTCCTTATCTACATCTTTATATCTAGCTTTCTCTAGTATTAAGTATAGTTAATCTATTACTAGATATCTAAATTAGTAGTATAACTATCTTAATTCTACTTTAGAAAGGAAATAAATAACGCTCACTATTTCTCTTAAAAAGAATTATAGATATCCCTATTTTCAGAGAACTAGTATAGTAGTTATACTATCTTAGTAAGTAAGTTTATCTATTACATTATTATAGTAGACTTTAAGTCTATTTATATCTACTAAGTAGAGTAGAAATAGTATCTATATAGTTACTATATAAAAGGTTACTAATCATACTAAGGTTTTAATATCTATGATACCTATTAATTCTAAAGTTGCTCTACTACTAAATTTAACTTTAGCTACTCCTATAGTTATTATATTAAGCTAGTATTCTAGCTATTCCCGCTAGAGTATAAGGAATTATTTATAGCCTATAGTTAAAACTATTAACGCTCCTATATCTAGTAGTATTCACTAGAACTAGGTTTTAAAGTATCTATCTTCTAGAATAAATTAGCTTACTAGTATAGTCATCATATCTATAAATATATCTAAGCTAGTTAACTTATATATAAATACTTTATTTATAAGAAAGTTAACGTTTACCTTATAAATCTATACCTTAGTATTATAGTTATTATCTTTACCTCTATAGTAGTTATAGTATTCTTCTTCTTCTATCTTATAGCCTTTAAAA
>MAVT02001489.1:0-12252 GCA_001702395.2 Diaporthe helianthi
ACTTATAGCTAGTATATACTATAAGGTATAGGCTTAGTATATCTAGGGATAGCTAGGAGATTTTTATTTATAAAACTAAAAATAGCTATAGAAGAACTCTACTAGTATTAGTACCTAAAGAGTTAATGTTAATTATATATAAAAGACTACTATTAAAGTAGGCTAGAACTAGTAAAAACGAGAACCCAACAGTGTTAGGTCGTCGCTTTGCTAGATGCCGCCAAAGGCACGTTTAACGCCGTAAAGGAAAAGAGAGGAAGAAAGTTAAATAGTAGCCCGAGGCCAAAAGATAGATTTTATACGCTCTAATCAAAAAGGATATATACGGTATAGAGCAAAAGAAGAAATTAAGATTACTATTCCAAAAGCTTAAAAATCTACACGGTAATACTACTGCTTATATAACCCATTGGTAGTAGGTTTTCCTTGCGCCCTAGAATATACTCTTTTTAGACCTATTATATATATAGCGGGCAATAGGGCAATATAACTAAAGCAACCTAATTAAAGACCTTAAGCGTTTTTTCCAATGTTCTAGCGGCTTTTTTTAGCCTCTTGTACTACCTCCTGCTCCTCCTTTATAGTATGCTTTTTTCTTCTCGAGGATTATTTTAATGATATTTGCCTATAAAATATATTTAGGTAGAATTACTAGTATAAGAACTTACTTGTATGCTCTCGAAGTATTAATGTACTTATGCGCGGCCTTGTTGTATATAACAATAGTATTTTTACAAAGTTTAATTGCAACAAATATCCCACTTTTTCCTCTTGCTCCTATATCCCAATTAAGAGGCAAAAACTAAACCCTATTAAATATAGGAATTATAACCTAATTAGCATATAAAGTAGTGCTTTTTATTTTTACTTTTTTAATAGTATTAACTATAAAAGGTTTGCTAAATTCCTTAATAATATTAAACCCTAGGGTTTAATATTAGAACATTTAGTAATTAATAGAGCGCTTTAAGTTAATTTTGCTAAATTGCTAAGAAATATTCTTAATTATAAATTCTATAGGCTTTCTATTAGGCAATAGCTTTTCCAATAAAACGTTCTATATTTTATTTTGCATAAGTTCCTACTAGGAAATAAGCTAGCTCTTAGTCTTTTTTAAGTTTTTTATCTTGTTTAAAGTAACAACAAGTTAGTTTATAGGCTATTAAACCTATTTACTAGTTTCGTTTATCTTTAATTAAATTGCAAATATCCATATATAAAGAATAAATTCTTCTAAAAAACGCCTAGGTAAAGTGCTTTGTATAAAGTTAAAGGTTATCTAATCCTTAATTATTTAGTTAAATCTTCTTTTATTCTCCTAGAAGAAAAAAGCAATAAAGTTAGCTATTTACTACCTATAATTTATAAACGAAAGTTAAGTAATTAAATTAAGTTATATAGCTAATAGTAGTAGCTTATTAGTTTCTACTTTAGAAAGCTTATTTTTTAGGTATAAAAGTATAATATTCTTTATAGCTTTGAAATTAGATTTGCAACTTTTTAAATTTAAATAAGTATTTATAACTAAAATCTTTTTAAGTTTATAATTATAAATAGCAACTACTTAATAATTAAAATAGTAAAAAGGTAGAACAATAAACTAATAAGTTTTTTTAAGCTTTTGCTACTTAAAGTTTAAAGTTAGGTATTTATTATACTTAGTAGGCTAATTAAGAAAAAAAATAAAATTAACAAGGTTTAATAGCTGCTATTACAAAAGCAAAATAACATAATTACTGCAAAGTTACTGCTTAGCAACAAGAAGTTCTTTAGCATTATAGAGCAAAAGCAAGAAATACCCCTAGTACTTTTTAAAAAAATAAGTAAATCTAGAAGGTTAATAAAGCTTAGGGTATAAATTAATCCTAGAAAAGTATGTTTTTAAAATATACTCTATCTGCTTGAGAAGTATTTAATTAGCATTGTAAAACGATAATTGTTTTACCTTAAAGTTTCCCTAGGATTTAAAAATATAAAGCTTATTTATAAAAACTTAAGTTTTAAAGAGATCTTAGCTAAAAGCTATATTTTTATCGCGCTTAAATGTATTTTAGTTTTTAACATCTATTAAGTTTAAAAAGCAAACTCCAGGATAGTAATTACTAAAGTTAGTATAAAAAAGCAAAGAACTTAGCTTAACTTTTACTCTTTTTGGGTTAAAACTAATCCTTTTTTTAATATTAGGTAGAGGGGTATTTGGGTTAAGCGAATGTTTTGGCAAAGGGAATTTAAAAGCACCTTAAATAATTTCTTTAAGGTTTTATATTAAAATATTTAATAAAGGCCCTTTAAATTTACTTTTTTCGCACTATTAACGCTTGCTTATCTTAAGAGGTATGCTAATTAGGGTAGTAAAAATATAGATAACAAAAAGTAAGGGTAAAAAGAAAGTTTTATATCCCTAGGGGTTACTATGTAAATAGTTAAAAGAAGGTAAAGAAGGTAAGAATGTATTTGGTTAACGCAATGCTTAGTAGTAACCTTATATAACTTGCTTTTCGAAGGTTTACTACTAACTAACTTAAAAAGAAGAAGTTTAATTAAAATGGAATTAAGCAAGAAAAATAGCTATTGCATTATAAAAAAAAAAGAAAAAAATTTAAATCTTAGCTAAAGGTAGTAAATAAAGCCTTTTTAAATAGTTGCTAAAAAAAGGGTTATTTAGTAAGGAAAGTTATAGTGCTAAGTAATTTACTAGCGTTTTTTCTTTATTTAATTAAACAATAGTTACTTAATTAAACTTTAACTAAGTTACTAAATACTTTTAACTACTAATTCCACTAGTTTCTATTTTACTCTTTTTAAGTCTTTAAATTCCGTTGCTAGTATTTATTAACCTCCTTTTCTTTTTTTTTTATTAAAATATTTAAACTTTCTTATTTATACCTATTTTTTTTAATTAAAATAGCAAGCAACAAAATAAATATTAACAATTTTACAAATAATTTTATAAACAATAAATCTATTTTACCTACTAGTATTTAATTCTTAAGCAAGAAGGCGCAAGTAAAACAAGTGTTTTTAAATTTTATTTTTAAAAATAAAAAACTTGTTGGGCTAAAAAGTAAGGAAAATAATTAAAAGAAAAGCAAAAAGCAAAAGTTGTTTACCCTTATAACTTCTAAGCCTATTTTTAATTATAAAAGCTCTATTGCTTTTTATAACAACAATCCCGCTATATACTTTAAACAAGGAGAATACCTTATAGCTAAGTAAATTTAAAAGAATCCCCTCTACTATATTTTTATTAAGGGCGTAGGTATTTACTACCTTAAGAAAAGGGGTGCTAATTAATACATTATCTAGCTTTTAAACAATTAAAAAAGCTTTAAGAAAATTGCAACATTTTTTAGCAAACTCCTTGGAAATAAAAATTTTAAATTTATTTAGCAAAACATTTATTAGCTTATAATAAAAAACGTTAATAATATCTTTATAAAAAAAATAGTAAAACTACCCTATGGAAGGTATATATTTATAATTTGTAACGATAAGGATAAACGTTGTACTATAAGCCTTTTGATTACTACTTTAGAGTATTAAAATAAAACTCTATGCAACTATTGCATATTTAAAATAGAATAATACTTTTCCCAAAGTATACTTGTTATAGTTCTCTTCTTTAAATATAAATTAATCTTAGGATTTAAAAAAAACACTTACGCAAACTACATATACGCAATTAAAAGCCAAAAATTCTACTTTAACAAACTTGCTAATTTTACTATTATTAATAATGTTATTGCAAACTATTAAACTAATTTTCAAAACATGCTACTATTCGAACTTTAGATTAGTAATACTACCCAAATCGTCTCCCAATACAACTATAATAAGTGTTGTAAAGCTTTTATTAAGGAGATCAAAAGGATTAAAATCTAACCTAAGCGCCTAAAGCTTAAGAAATATTAAAAGTAAAAGTAAAAAAGAAAAGGTTATAACCATGGGAATATTCAATAAATATTAACATTAGTGCAAAAAGCTAAATACCCACGATAAATTTTTTAACAACTCCTTTTGCAATAAATAAAATAATACTTTTTAATTATATACCTTCTAATTAGATATATGCTTTTTGCTAAAAAATTAAAATAAGCATATAGAATAAAATATATAAATAAATGTCTTATATATTAGTGTGTTAATGCAAATAAAATAGAATAATATACTAGCCCTTAATGTTTTAAACGTTAAAAACAAAAACGGCGCTATAAAAAATGCAAAAATAAAATTAAAAAAAAATAATTAAAAACTAAGGAATATTTTATATTTAGTTTTTTAAGTATTATTACAAGTAGTTAAAGGAATATCAATATGCTAGTTTAGTTGTATAAAACCTATAGGTAGTTTATTGGATAACCTTGTAACTAGTAAATAATACTTTAAAAAAAAGTTAGAGGATGCTAAAGAAAACGAGAAGATAGATATTAAGGACAATTGTTATAGTATTACCCTTAATAGTAAGGTAACATTTAACTAGTCTTAAAACTAATTAAAATTGTTATTATAGTTTGGAATATTTATAAAAAGCATAGGTGCTATAGGGTTTAAAAAGGCTTAACTAGAATCTTCCTCCCTAGAGTTTAAAGCCTTAACTAATAAAGATTAAGGTGCTTAAAGAGATAAAACTTTAAACTCCCAAATTTCATTATGTTTAACAAATTTCTTAAGCTTACGCAAAGAGAATATACTATTAATTAGAACGTTGTTTAGCGTGCAAAGCTTATATACATTATTAAGTTCCACAGATTTAATAATAAAAGGTTTAAACTATTAGTAGTTTAACTTATAGAAAGATAAATAATTAATTTTCCGTTGTTTGTTAATAACTAACACAAGGTTGTTTTTTACTAGCAACTATAGTTTTATAAACCCTTTATATATATCCCTTAACGCAGCCTTTTTTTTGTATTTTATTATAACATCCTATGCCTTTAAAACATTTTTCTTAAGATTTAGTAGTAATTAAAGCTAGTAGATTAATGCATCTTCTATAGATATATTTAGGTCCTATGCCTATACTTTTTAGGTAGAAATATTAATCTTAATAGAAATAATTAGCTTATATCTATAAAGAAAATAAAAAGGGCTTTTCCTATAAAAACGCTTTAAAAATATCCAATTAGCAAAAAGTGTATATAGCAATATACTACGCTAGCTTTTAACACTATACTTATTTATTATCTTTATTGTAATAGCAACTAGGTTAAAATAGCCTTGCTTTATAATACTATTAGTACAAGGGTTATAAGCTAACAAAAGGACTTAGTAAACGTTAATTTAGCGTAAATATTCCGCAAATTTGCTTATATTCTCTCTTTCTCTATTAACAACAATCTTAAAAGGTAGGCTCTATTTAAGTAGAATATTATTAATAAAAAACCTTTTAATGCTTTTAGCGTTAGCTATACGTAAAGCTATTGCTTCTAGCTAGCTAGTTAAGTTACAACAAGCCTCCACAAAGTATATACAACCCCAATCAAAGGGGAGGTGCTAAACATCAATATAGATTTTAGCAAAAAGGCTATCTAATACAGTTGGAATAACCCTATCGTTGTAGTACTAAGTATCCCATTTAGTATACTTAAAGCAAGTAAAAATAGCCTTTTTTACGTTAGTATATATCCCCTTCCAGTAGTATATAGCTCTAATATACCTATATATTACCTTACGCCCCTTATATTCAAAAAAGGCATATATATTTTTAATAATCCTTTGTTTTTAATTAAGATTATTAATAATATATTAGCGTTATAGCTTTTTTTTAAGCAAATACTAAAAAATCTACTTATGTATAACAAACTAAAGAGCTATTTTCTTAAATATATTTAACTATTTGCTCTTAAGATTTAATAAAAGCTTTCTATAAATAAGAAAACAAATAATTTGCTTAAACTACTTTAACTAGAAATAATTGTTTTAAAGCAATAGTATTTAATTAGCCTCTAACTCTAGTACTAAAAGCTAGGCAAATATTAAATTACATTAGTTTTTAATATTACCTTTATAGCGGCGGTCTTTATTATTAAATAGGCTAGCAGGCTTCCAAAATAAAGTATTTATAACCAAATTGTTTAAGCTTTTAATATAAACCATTGTAAAGTTATAGGTGCAAATAACAGTTAGCTATTAAGTAATTAGAGCCTCTAAAACGTCTATTGCTAAGCCTTTAAGCTGCTAAACAAAAATATTTAAATCAATTTCTAGAAAAAAATATACTCCAAAAATATAAAATTAAAAGCATTTAATTGCATATAGTACTACGCAATATTCTCGTTTAATAATATTATAAAGCTTCTTAGCTTTTATCTAGGCACTACTCTTGTAGTATACCGGGTACTAAACGCTATTAACTACTTGCATTAAATAAATACCCTATTCAAGCAAGCTAGTATTAACTATAAAAATAATATCTCCTTTAGCGTAATCTAGGTTAATTAGATATAGCTTTAAGGTAATCATTATTTTAATTTAGTCTATTGCATTTTTGCAAGTATTATCCTAAGCGAAAATAGCTTTTTTCTTAAGAAAATTGAACAAAGGCTTAGCAATAATGCTATAGTTAAAGATCTACGCTCAATAGTAGTTAGCAAAGCCAATAAAAAACTAAACTTAAAAAATAGTAGTATACATTATCTATTTTTTAATTTTAATAATCTTCTTATTTATAAACAACTAACCAAAAATACTATATATATAGCCTACAATATTGGCTTACTTTTTACACTAGTTAAACTTTATAGCACTAATTACTTCTTTAACTAGCTTAATATTGTAAAATATATTATTAAGGTTTTTAATATACTTTACAATAAATTATTTAACTCCAGGGAGATTAAAAGCCTTTTACCCGCTATAGTTTATAGTTAAACTTTTAGCTATAATATCGTTTATAAAAAGTTTGCAGACTTGCAAAATAAGGTTGTAGAAAAGCTAAACTATACAATGTATAAACTAGACAATAGAATTTATAGCCTTTATAGAAAATTTACACTATTAAAACAATCCAATTAGTGTAGCAAAAATTATAATATCCCTACTTTTTTTATCTAGCTTAATTTAATTATAGCTAGAAAAAAAATTAAAAAAGAACAAAACTATATATATTGCAAACTCCTTAGAGAATTTATTTGCAACAAAAGGAATAAATACATCTTTAATTGTAATACTATTAGCCTAGCTAATATCGTTAATTAGTTAATAGCTTTTATCTTTTTTGCTAACGAAAAACTACTTATTGCAATATAAAGTATAAAACTCTTTAATAAAGCCACTAGCCTAGCGCTTTCGAAGCATTTTAATAGTAATTTCCTAAAGGGCTCTAGATAATACATTATTACTATTTTAATAAGCCTTATATAGAACTATCTTAATAAACTATAGCAAAACAACGCTTATACTAATTTAAAAGATATAAGCAAATTCCTAAGCTAAAGTCTTTTTTTAGTTAAAAAGTATATAAATAAACATATTTCTTTTAGCAACTAAAAAGCTATTGCAACTCTTTATTATTATTGCAGCAAGCTAATTAGAAGTAAAACGTAACCTTTGTGGAATGTTAAAAAACTTAGGCTAAATCCAAGCATTATATATACTACCTCTATTAGCATTTATAACTTCTTTAATCTTCTTTTTATATAATAGTTTCTAGTTAATAGTCCTATTAAGGATAAAGCTATCCAAGGAATAGTTGTCAATAGGGTGCATTTTACCACCCACGCGCTTATATAGCGTTTTAATTGCTAAAGCTAAAGTTCTTTTAATCGCTTTAGCTATTATAGCTAAAGATAGAATATTGTTAACCCATTTTTAGAAACAAGCTACTTGGTTTACCCTATAAAATCCGCATATATAATAATAATTAAACTAAAATATCTTTTCTTTCTAGCATACTATTTTAACTTAGGCCTAAACTTCCTTAGCGTATATAGTAAAAATCCTTTTAAAGTTATTACTAGTTAAAAGGCCAACTACCTTATTATTCTCCTTAAGCTTTAGCTAACTTAGCTAGCCTTTAAAAGGTTAAACTAGATTTCCAATATACACTTTATCCTAATTAAGCTAATTAGTCCTAGCTCTAATAGCTAAAGTACAAGGAATATAACACTTAAAAACTTTTACACTAGCTACTAAAATAACGCTAAAAAGCTATTAATTTTTTTATCCAAAACTACATATTATTTTTAAGTTACCCATAATAACGTAAGCAAATAAAAACCCATTAAATTTCTTAAATATAAAGTTTATATTTAAAAAAAAAAGCATTCCTAAAAGAATATAGTAAACTACGTTATACGTAATATTATTAACTATAAAGAAAACCTAACAAATTTGCTTATAACTAATACAAACCTAGTTTTTTATTACTTTAATTAAAAATAAAAACTCTTTATTATAAACTATAAAGTTTATTAACTTTAACTAGGTGTAAGAAAAACTATTATTATTACAATAAAACAAAAGTAAAAAGTTTATTTTAACTTTAGTATTAAAAAGGGCTAATATAAACGCTTAAGTATTATTACCTACACAAACTATTAAATAGGCGAAACTATAGTAGCCTTAATTAATTATATCCTTAATTATAGCAAAAACAAAATTAACCTTATAGCTAACAATAAACTACCTATACATAGCATCCAGGGCGCTAATAACTAAAACTAATAGCTAATAAAACCCAAGTACTATATCCTATATTAGTTTAAAAAAAACTTCCAATATAGTTTTAGTATTATTTTGCAAAGCGTAAAGCCATTTAATTAGCGCAAAATTAATACTACCTAATGCCAATAAATTAAAAGCGCAAAGCTTAATAGTTTTGGAAAAAATAGTTTGCATAGCTACTTCTTTAAAAGCTAAAACAAGCTTAGCAAGCTTCTTAATGCAAAAACGCCCAAGCAAGTTAGTTAATTTCGCAAAACCCGGGCTATTTAGTATACCCTTTTTCCAATTAGGCTAAGAATAAAAATTCTAACTATCCCCAAGGTCTTAGGTATTTTAGAAAGCTTTAATTAATTTCTTGGTAGCAAAACAAATATAAGCATTTAATACAAGAATATTTAAAATAGGTTTAAATATAGCATTGTTCTAATTAAATGTTTTTCTAGTTATTCTTCTTTTCTTTACAACAATAGCAAAAATTTAAAAGTTAAGTAAGCATATTAACTTATTACTAATTATTACTATCTATATCCCAGCGTTAAAGGCTATAGCCAAACTCCTAATATAACTTAATTTAGGATAATTTAAGTTAAAAAAGGTCTTCGAAGTACTAAACAAGGTATTACCTTTAAAAAAAGGGTTGCTTTTAACTATACAGCAATACCTCTAAACACAAAGAAAATTAATACAATTCTTTTGGAAAAAGAATTTAAAGCGCCCTTAAATATAAGCATTTATTCCTACACCAAGCTAATTGCAATACCTACATACTATATCTAAGTCTAAGTACTTTACTAGGCCTTCTTTAGCTTTCTAAAGCATGCTAATAATAACCAATATTCCTTCCCACTTAAAACAATAAACAAATTAGTAATTAGCAAAAGCTTTTAACTTAAGGCAATAATAGGTATTATAACTAGGATTTATATAGCTATAACAAGCTTTAATAAACCCATCTTTGCAATATTAAATACCATTAATAGTTATATAAACCTTATCGTTATTATCTAACTAAGATTTAAAGTTATTATTATACACAATAGCTAAGGCTTGGATAAAACTAACTACTCTAGGGCCAAAAAGCTCTAGGTTATCCCGCTAAGCGTTATACAAACGGGCTTTTGCATACCTTTAAATTTTAACAAAACTATTTCCTCCTAACTAAAAAAACTTAATAATATTAATCTTTATATCTATAATACCCTTAGTAATACAATTAATAGAATTATTTTAAAACACCATTTTAATAGAATATAGTTTGTAATTAAAAATAGTATAACTACAAAAAAATTATTTATAATTAAAAATAAAACTAATATTGTTAAAAAAGCAAATAAGTTAATCTTATAGAATAAAGCTAGTACTAAATACATTCTACCTAGCATATTTAATCTTTTTGTTAAAAAAGTCCAAAAAAATAGATTTAAACTTAGGCTAAAGCATAATCTTTGGATTAAAACTAGTATATTTCTCAAGAAGGAGAAACTTCTTTACCCAAGGGGGCAAGCACTTATAAAAAAGCTAAACTAGCATAGTAGCTAGGTTTCTAGAATTACTAAGAACTTAATTGTATTTAATAACCCTAGCCTTCTATTTACGCAAGTTGTTGCCCGAATTATCCTTATACAGCCCTTTAATTACCTTATTAAAATCCGCTTGCATTAATTTATTGTTTATTTTAAAAAAAGCAATAAATTACTACTTTTAAATCTATTAAGTTTTAAAGCTAATAGTAACCTAGTTAATTACTTTAGCAAGCTTATAAAAACTAGTATTTTGCTTAAGCAATATTAAAAAATTATCTTTCGAGTATAAAAACTAGCAAGCTAGGTTTTCAATATTTAAAATAGCTTAAAATATATTAGTTTTATTAAACTTCTCTATACTAAGATTGTTCATTATAATAGAGGCAGCTTAGAATAAAAGAATAGCAACTAAAGCAATTCTAGCTATATATTAGGCTTAATTAAATATTCCCTATAGCTATATAATCTAAAGTAAATATATAAATAAAGGTAAAAGTTAACCTTAAATATTTCTAATTAAGTTATTAAAAACAAAAGAAATAGCTTAAGCAAGTCCCTTGCCCTTATATTTAAAGCGCTTAAAAGATTAATTTTTACCTTGCTTACTAACATTAGTAAGTAGATTAAAAAAAGGAGAATTATTATATTAACCCTTATAAAAAAAATTAGAACAAAAAAAAGCACACTCGATAAGCTTAACGCTTTAGCAAAAAAGAATAACTATCCCAAAATATCTCTAGCAAATAGAGCCCTAGGAGAGATAGCTACGAAAGGGTTTCCAAAGTTAACTATTATCTTTAGAAATATCTAATTAAAATAATATAAATATTTTTAATAAAAGGTTTTTAAAGCGTTTATAAAATACAAAAGGGAATTCTTTTTTAATTATTTAAAATTTAGTTTTTTAAAAAAAGCAAAAACCAAGAGTTTTTATTTATATCTAGCAGCAATAATAGCTTTGTTAAAATAAATGCATAAACTTAATAATTATTTTAGCCTTACTAATAGCTTATTTGTTTTATATTTCCCTTAGTTACTTGGGATTTGAAGCATTTACAATAATAGTTAAATTGTAATAGTTTTACAAGTTAGTAATAGTTTTTGGCAACTACTAAACTACTATTTTACTAAGCCTTAATTGTTATTAAAGCAATATTGAATATATATTAAAAGTATTATACCTTTTTAATTAGGATTATTAAAATATTATTAAAAACTTAGGCTTTGTTAAAAGCTTTAAATATTAGGGAGAGTTATCCCCAATAGTATATATATTTTTTGGCTAATAACCAAAATAATTAAGAAGTATAAAGAGTATACCAAAAAAAGAGTTTTTTTAGTAAGGAACTAATTCGCGCTCTCTTTAGGACGAGTAATTCCTTGCTAATAAGGAGGATCTACAAGCCCGATTTTGCTAACAGCAAAGCACTAATTACCAGCCTCCAGATAATTACTAAGGCTTAATAAAAGCAAAGAGAACAAACCACAAATAAAAGCTATTCTCCTAAATCTTTATCTTTATCAAACCAAAGCAAAACAGCCGAAGAAACCCATATTCAATTTATAGGGCAAACACTAGTAAAAACGAAAACCCAATAGTATTAGGTTATCGCTTTACTAAATACCGCCGAAGGTACGTCTAACGCCGTAAAGGAAAAGAGAGAAAGAAAGTTAAATAGTGGCCCGGGGCCAAAAGATAAATTTTATACGCTTTAATTAAAGAGGATATATACGGTATAAAGCAGAAGAAGAGATTAAGATTGCTATTCTAAAAGCTCAAAAATCTACGCGGCAATACTACTACTTATATAACCCATTGGTAGTGGGTTTTCCCTACGCCCTAGAACACTAGTAGTATAACTAGTGTATTTTAAGTATAGCGCTAAGTATCTATATAGGTAAGTAATAGTACTACTAGGGCTTTCTTCCTTAGTAAACTTATAAGCTTATAAAGAAAGCTTATTAGTATACTAAAGTAATTAATGTAGTTTCTAAAGTAGTTAGTCTAGTTTAGGAAGCTATAAATATCTATTACTATACTTAGTAGTAGCTAGTTTAATATAGC
>MAVT02001490.1:0-12238 GCA_001702395.2 Diaporthe helianthi
CTAGACGTCTAGAATAGGCCAATAGAACTAAGCGTTCCCTGCCACTATTCAACAATAATCAGTCCACAGCGCTTGAGGACAGCCAACCCCCCCCCCCTCCTCCTGCATAAATTTCACTCCGCTCAAAATTCGAGTGCTCTGCGTATCAGACAGCTTTGCTGAATAGAAGTGTGACTGACTTACCATCAACAGGAGACTTCCAGCCCGACAGTGTGCGAGCCGAGATGATCGGAATACTGGCGACCCGTGTGATGGAGCTCACCAAGTGGTCAACAAGAATATGCCTGAACCCCGTGAAATTCGTGCGGGACCGTTCCTCGGGCACGACGGCCAACAGGTTCGTCGAGACCATCGAGCGCCGCACGAGGCTAAGGAGGAAAGCAAACAACGGCCTGCAGTACAAGGTGCGACAACACACCACGCCGCGGGTGGTCGAGGCCGTACGTGCCCATCAATCTCCCTTCCCAGGGTTCCATTCCATTCCCTTCCCCTCTCCCCTGTGTGGCTGCCTCCCTTCCTTAGCCAAAACTGATGAGACCAACCCCCCAAACCTAAACTAACCGCCCCCATTCTATAAACAGCAGAGTAGAACCCCGAGAGCCAGTGGGAACAACAGCGAGGCGGGCACCAAAATGAGCGTATCACCAGTGCTACAACGCGCGTCGACCGGGTCGCGGCAGCCGACCCTCTCGCCAGTGATGGGGTCGAATGGACAGCCTGTGCCGGGGCCTGGAATACTGGCTCCTGGAAGCGGATACAGGTGGGGGTTTTCCAAGTTCCCCAAAGCCGACAACCATTGGTTCCTGTTGGCTTACCCAGAAGATGAAGATGATGAGCTTGATGCCACGACATCGGTGTCGACAAGCCCTCGTGATCGTCATGATCCTGATGCTATGAAGATGACCCCTTGAAGACTGTGCGGGAGAGGATTAAAGAGCTTAAAGCATTTATATTACGCATTATAGTACTTAATTAACTAAACTGTTCCTTTTTAAATAAGCTTCCAAAGGGCTTATTATAAGAACCTATTCTAGTCTTTAATGTATTTGCGTTTTATTACTATTTTTATTTAAAACATATTTAGAGTTATAGCTTTTGAATTCATTAAAATTACTATTATAATTAAAGCTTAAGCCTTAAAGTAAAAGAAAACATATTGTTTTTTCTTGATATTATTATAAGGTTTGTACACTATTTCCCCTCGTAAATTACAGGTTAGGTCTTAAATCCTTTAGCGCTACTTAAGGTCTTTATATATATTATATATATGGGCATATATTAGAAAACGACATTCCTCAAGCTATGTTGATTTAAATATGAAGTAGGTTTCATCTAGTTGTGGCAACCACTAACCATGCGTGATCTATTTTTATTTCTTCGCTAGGGGCCCACCTTTAACAGCCTATTCGCCTTAGACTAAGCCTCAGACTTAACCCGTCCCCTTTTCTTCTCTGTCCTGGTGGGCTCATAAGGAGGTACTTCGGGTTGATCAAACCCGGCGCTCTTCTTACTCTCGTATGCTTCCATCACGAACCCCAAGAGTGCGGAGCGGTAGTCTTGCCTCCTCTCAACCAGCGTCCCCCACGCTCACCGTGCATGGCCGTCGTGGCCGTACAAGTACGCCTGTGGCCCGGCCCGGGCCCCTCTCTTGAAGTCCTTGCCCGCGAAATTCCAGAGGAACAAGGTGTCCCAGTCGAACAGCGCCACATACCGCGTCCCGAAGCGTGTCGAGTAGGCGGCCGCCTGCTTGCTAAGGCATGTCGCGTTGTTGTCCATGGCACTCTCTGTGAATCCGTTCTTCATGTTTGTGATGTGATGCTTGATTCTGGCACCGTTCGCGCGCATGTAGGATCTTGAATTCGCCCAGATTCGAACTCGCCCTTCTTGATATAGCCCCTGCTCTTGTACTCGATCACGACCATTACCTCTCCGTTGATTTTGATCAGAGCGTCGCAGCGGCAGTCATCAATCGTCACTTCTTCGTGACACTCGACAGACTCACTGTCGAACTGAGCCTGCAGGGCTATGATGACAGGGTGGAGAAGCCAAAGTGATGCCGAGCGGACCACATCCGCCTCTGTCTCGAGGACACATGGGTTGTACGGAGCGGGCAGGTATGAACGTTTGAGCGTCGCTTCTTGGCGTGCGCGGATTTCTTCTGCTCTTTTCAAATAGATCTCGACGTCCTTGTTGAACCAGACGGCCGGGGGTGTGGCAGCTTGGGTGGAAGGTCCCCGTGATTTGATGTTGATGTTGGGCACTTGGAGATGAATTGAAACTTTCGCGAGATATAACACCTCTGCTTTGAATGAGTCGTATCGGGTCATAGTTGGGAGTGGGTGTACTACCGGTGAAAGGACGGCGGCAAATTGAGGTAGAAAAGAAGAATATATGGCTTTTGGCCAACGCTAAAGAAAACTTCCGTGGAAAGACATGATTATTCGTACCTAGGTACTCAATAGGGGTAGGTGGATATTGAGGTCGCGACGTATGAGTGGCATTCGCAAGTAGATGGAAGCCCGATGAACGCTGCATCATCCACAACTTGACACGAAGGCGAGGCATTACCCTCACAAACTTAGACACCCGTCATGAATGATAGACGCTGCGGAATTGGCGCTGTAGGAGCCCAAATCTGATAGCTCTTGGGTCAACATACCTAGGACATGAACAGAAAGAACACACAGCTTTCTGACGCCCTAGAGAACCAGCTCCGTCCCAATGAACAAAGCAATCGCAGCCAGCACGGGAGGTTGAATCAGAAACGTTGTACTGACGGACAACAAAGGCCATCAGCCATGGGATGAATGCGGATGTGGTGGGCTGGAGACAGATGCTGGATTACAAAGACAAAGGTTACATCAATCAAAGGGGACATAGTACCTAGGTACCTTTATGGGGAGGCATATGTTTTAATAGTATTATAATATGTATACAATAATGACTCAGATTTATGAGTATTTTAGAGTATAATTATGATTATGTATAATTAGTACTTTAATTTAATTGGCTTTGTTAAAGCTAAACACATTTATTGAAAAGAATCCTTTTTTTTAGTACTAATGTTAAACTTATTTTCCTGTTCAAAAATAAATCTGGCAATCATTAGCCAATCCCAATAATTTTGATGACGGGAAATTAGCATTTGGCTTACATGTTACAACCTTTGAGGACCGACCCGAACAAGGAACTCGGTTGATGGACGGCAGAGCCGCCAGAGCCACTGTGACCCAGGCCCAAGAACACTTACAAGGAGGGAAAAGTGCTTAAAGTCAGATTGCACAGAACTGGCCCCGCTTTGCGCACAAATCATCCAGACTATAAGGGATTTCGAAAATATGTCCCCGAGAGAGAGCGACAAAACTGGTATAGTTGTGCCTTGATCGACCACCCGCTGGAGAGGAGACATCTTGGTCACACGCGTGGTCGAGTCCGTGTCTGGGATATTATTCGCAGGAGTCAGATACAGCGACACCTAGACGTAATGGATCGCCTTGACTACCTACCTAGGTAAGCTCAATTACACGGTCGTCTCGCGCCTGGACAACATGCATGAACCATCTCGGCATCGACCCTGATCTAAGGCCACAAAAGTTCCCCAACCCATTTAATAATTGGCGTGGCGGTGCACTGCGTGCTGTGGCCGGGGAGTGGCTCCTACAGTGCTGAGAGTTCAAATTAAAGGGCCTCGCAGGAGTGGCTGTATGGCAGTCACTTCGAGTCGGGAGAGTACGAGAGACCATGGAGGGAGTTGAACTGGGTTGAGAAGATTCTTCCATGGCGGTGGATCGCTACTTGAGTGCGGTAGGCTTTTCCGTCCAAAATTTCGACACTTAAACACAAAGGTGGCCTTTGGCCCGTCTTTTGTACACACTTCACTGGGCATGTGGTAATTCGCAATTTTGTTTTAACGGTTTAGTTAGAAATGGTTTTGATTTGAACAAGAAAGACGACAAAATACGGGACAGGATTATCTTTCGTATCTAGGCATGATGCAAATCTAATCTTCACTGGTATTTAATGCTGAGTCCGAAGCATATCAAATGCAGTTAACTATTCCTTTGTATGCAGGTACCTAAGTAACCAGCCCAAAGACCATGAAAGTCGAGCTCCGTCACTTATTTTCCTATCTAATCATCCCCAAGCACCAGATAAGAGTAATTAACTTCTATGTCCTCAGTCCCCATCTATCAAGGCATATCATGGAGCGATGCCTCCTGATAACTCGGCGGTGAAGCTGTGTCACCCTCCAACGATGCCCCACCGTTGTTCCTGCTCAAGCCCTGTTCGCCCACAGGCTGGGCGGAGCTTCCAGTCGTTATCGAACCAGGCCTCGACAGGCTCTCGAACGCGTACTCCGGAGCCCTCAAGTCCACACCAAGCTCCCTCGCAATCCACGTAGCCTTCGTGATCAAGTGGGCCCTGGTCGATCTGTAGCGAACGTAGCAGGGGATCAGCTTCTTCACATCGACAGACAGCTTCCGAATCAGCCGGTCCTTGCCGACGGAAGGGATCTCGCGTATCATCTCATTTAGGACACCAGTGTACCCTGTCTCCCGAGCGAGGTACTGGTCCCTGGTGATCTCGCGCCGTCGGGTCCAGAAGAAATAGAGCATGAGGCCAACGTCTGAAAAGTCGTCGTCGGCGCTGCTCTCATCCTCATATCGTCGTATTAACTCATCCATCCATGCAAGCCGGGTGAACGCGATCTCCTTCCCGTTCCTGCAGTCATTCGTGAGCTGGACCAGCCTTTTGGAGACCCCGTGGTAGACGACTCTTGTCATGTAGTTTGTCATCCATGTCAGCTCGGGATGCAAAGGCCGCAGGGGCTGCTCCACGATGCCATAGTCGATCAGCAGCATGTGCTCAATCAGAGATGCGAGCATGCGTTTCCCCGACTGGCCTGACATTGTCAGAATTGAAAGAGGTGGTGCAATAAGGCTTTCCAACGGTGCTGGGTCTGGAGCCGTGATGATTTGGCGCAGCACAATCCCTTGGATGCTGCATTCTTGGTCGAATAGTATGGCGGTGAGAGCGGTGATGATGCCTTTGTGTTCGCCGAAAGACACGAAGGAGCCATAATCCTTTTTGCCTACCAAGCTCTTGTAGAGGATCTGGAAAACAGTATGTCGCCTGGGGGTTGCCTGGTCGGGCTCAATGTTTGAAATCATAGAGTATTCAGGTCTTTCAGGGCGTAGGATGCGGGTTAGGACTCTAGTGTTCCAATGTGGGTAACAAATCCGGCTAAACGCCTGGAGTTTTTGTTCTGGAGCATCCGTGCCACATTCGGGTGCCATGGTGAAGGATTTTTATCGGCAGTCTATGATATCTTGTTACGAGTAAATATGATGGATGCGTTGGAGTGAACTGGTTTCTTTTGATGATAGAAGGTGTCGTTGAGTCTCTGGAACTTGCTTGCAGCGTGCCTGATTTTATATTGGAGACGATGGGCAGGAAAAGTAGCAGGCATTTAAATCAAGCGATTCCTCGTAACATATAGCCCTTCTATTTCTTGGAAAAATATGCCCACATTTTTTTTCCAATTTGGCGAGAGTTCTTGTACGGAGTAAGCTACGCTTGGTCATCATAAATTAGTGATCTAGTCTGGCGAAGTCTTGGCCAAGTCTGCTCAAGTGTATACTTAGGTTGAACTAGTGAGTTCATCCTTTCATTCTTTACCATCAGCTGCTGATTCGTCTTGATGTAGTCTACTAGAGTTTAGACAGTTCAACGAAGTAACAGGATCCCCTCTTCAAAATTGGTGTCAGGCATCACTAGGATTGCCCCTGCCTGCCATGGGTGGCAATGTCTAGCTTCCCCGTAAGTAGCTACGTTGCACACTGTCTACGGCACATATGGCGGAGTGGCCCCCATGGATTAACAAAGTCTTCTTGACAGTAGTTCAGGGTTATTGATGGTAAACCTGCAAGGCCAAGGTTCTTGATCAGACGCGTCAAAGTTGCTTATGCTGGCATGGGAAAAGTTTCTAACCGGCTGAGGACCAACCACGGCCGTCATGACATGCATCTATCTATAGCAATGCCTTCATTTTAAAAGGCAAGATTCTGGGTTTTCGCAGAATGACATGAATATTATTGGCAAGAATACATCTTCAAACCATTTGCAATTAGATATCTTCTCATATTAATGATAGCAGAACAGGGCTCGCTTACCAGGGGTGAGCACAGCATTCCATTACCGGGACGCATAACCAATGCAAATGTCTCGGCGTTGTTAAAGGGCAGGCATCAGACAACCGAGTGCAGTAAATGCCAGAAGCAAACATAAAACCTTCATGGCTCACAGCATGTGGCCAAGCCTCAAGTGAATCATGGTAAAATTGTACCAAAATGACCTGGGCCTAACCCAAATCCTATTCCCATACTCTTGGGGATGAGATGCCCTTTTGCGAACAGGATGCACGCCATGAGTAGGCTAACTACCTAGGGTGGACGTAGAAGATGCCGCGGCCTCAAATTCGAACAAGATCCTGCTTCGGAAGTACCTGCTCGTGTCTTACAGTAGCGGGAACCTTAGCTAGGAAACACCAGATATTTCTACAGCTAGCAAACAGCTAGCGAGCAGCTAGCTAGGGGCTAGGGCTAGGGCTATATTAGAAAACACCCTACCTAAATAACTTCCTTAGTATTCTATATTCCTATATTATCTCTATAGTTTATAGCTTTATAGTCTTTAGTATAGTTTAGCTTATAAATATCTAATTAATTATTTAATAGGTAACGAGTTAGTTTATCTACCTATTATATTTTCTTTCTACTATTATTATAAAATCCTACTAGCTTGCTACTAGCTAGCCGTTAGCTGTAAAAAAATCTAATATTTCTATGATAATATTATTATACTAACTAGTAAAGTTTTATAGATACGTAATGTTTCTAAGAACATCTAATGTTTCCTAGCTAAGGTTCCCGGAACTGTAGCCATGATAGTATCGGACCTCGGTGAAGCTCCAATCCTATTTTCAAATCCACAAACAGACCCAGGGAGCTCTAATTATACTACTAGTCTATGTATACCGCATCTTAACCCTGTACCCATCAATTCGCACCCATGCTAAAGGCCGATAACAACGGTAGACATTGAACAACTTTTTTAATACAATTAAAATATGATCCCATGGGATGCTATACTGAAACTTGGTCGGCACATCTGCCATTCTACACCTTGAGTGTACATCGATTGGTCAATGGATCAACTTACCCCACTTAAAATCGCTCGCTCGGCATATTTACTGTGTATGGCGTAATCCGGAGGTTCCATTAAGTTTGATCGAGAACCTTAAATTGACGACATGGCTGGTGTCCTATGACAGACCAGATGAACGTGTTTAGCATTCTGTAGAAAACGACAAAGACTTTTTGACGTCTGGCTTCATCATCATGCATTTCCGGCCCATATTCTGGTCAGCCTGGGTCGCTGCCCTCACGCGTGCAGGCGTTGCCGGTGCCGACCTGCCACCCCAACATGATGCGCAGCAGGCAGTGCTTGGCGGGGTCCCAACCGCCGCCCAAGGCCATACGACGAAGCCCAAGAATGTGGTATTTATACTGACAGATGACCAAGATGCAGCCATGAACTCGATTTCATTTATGCCGTTAGTCCAGAAATATCTGGCAGCAAAAGGAACGACTTATGCGAACCATTTCACAACCACGGCGATTTGCTGTCCCTCTCGGGTATCTCTTTGGACAGGAAAACAGCCGCACAACACTAACGTGACTGATGTCCATCCACCATACGGCGGATACCCAAAATTCGTCTCGCAGGAGCTAAACGAGAATTATCTGCCGGTATGGCTCCAGGAAGCAGGCTACAACACATATTATACCGGAAAGCTTTTCAACGCACACACAATCTGGAACTACGACAGCCCGTATCCGGCAGCGTGGACGTCGACAGACTTCCTCCTCGACCCGGGGACATATTCCTATCTTCATCCCATCTACCAAGCCAACCAAGATGCACCAGTCCACCATCATGATCAACACACCTCGGACCTCATCACCGAAAAGGCGCAGCGCCTTCTTCAGGAAGCAATATCATCAGACAAACCATTCTTCCTCGGAGTGGCACCCGTAGCGCCGCACTCCGACGTCAACCCTGATCACGAGAGCTCGTCCTTTCCACAGATGACGGAGCCCGTCCCCGCAGAACGTCACGCCGGCCTGTTCAAGGACGTCAAGATCCCCAGGACGGACAACTTCAACCCGGACTCACCGAGCGGCGCCTCGTGGGTGCGGAAGCTGGGGCAACACAACGCCTCTGCCGTGGCTTACCTAGATCACTACTACCGCCAGCGGTTGCGGGCCCTGCAGGCGGTAGACGAGCTGGTGGAGAAACTTGTCGTGCAGCTCGAGGATGCCGGGGTGCTGGACGACACGTACATTATTTTCAGCTCTGATAATGGCTTCCACCTTGGTCAGCACCGTTTACCGCCGGGCAAGGAGTGTGGATATGAGGAGGATATCCGGGTCCCGTTGATCATTCGCGGCCCGGGAGTCCCGCAAGGACATGTTGAGGATGCTGTGACTACCCACATCGACCTTGCACCGACGATCCTCAAGATGGTCAAGTCGGAGTTACGGCCTGATTTTGATGGAACCCCTATTCCGCTAGGTGTAGAGAATGCGGCCGGACAGCAAGACAGTGGCTTGTTCGTACTGAAGCGGCACGAACATGTCGCTGTTGAGTACTGGGGCTTTGCCCTGGCGGAAGGTGAAGGTGGAGGTTTCGATGGCCAGGGCCAGATTGTGGTGCTGAATAATACGTACAAGGCCGTGAGACTCATTGGCCAGGGCTACAATCTGTACTACTCAGTCTGGTGCAACAACGAGCATGAGCTGTACGACCTGGACGTAAGTGGACGGCTGCACTCAAATTCTACATCCACACTGTCCCACTCTCGAGACAACTGGCTGACACGATCGCGACTATCAGACCGACCCAGGGCAGCTGCACAATCTCTACTCGACCGAGTCAAGCTCCAAGGACAGCAGAGTCCTGGGTACCCACGTCGACCTGGTAATTGGTCGTCTAGACGCCCTGATGATGGTCCTCAAATCCTGCAAGGGAGACACCTGCATCGAACCGTGGAAGGTCTTGCACCCAAGAGGAGACGTGCACAGCCTCTCAGACGCACTGAAGGTGCGCTTCGACTCATTCTACCGGCACCAGGCCAAGGTTGCGTACGATAGGTGCGAACTTGGCTACATCCTTGATGCAGAGGGCCCTCAGGAGCCATACCAGTATCGAAAGGGATGGAGTTGGCATAGCTGGGTCTGATGATGATTGGCGCTTACCTCCCTTGGTAGGCATAGTAGGTCTCTTTACTTCTACATCAGTAGAAAGTGCAGCGATGGATTTTAGCTGCCGTTAGGGGTGGTGGTTGCGTCGGAGGCACGGCGGAACAGACTATCGTCCCCGAGCTCACATGCAAGTCTAGATTGGATAGCATCAAATGTCGATGAGTTGGGGGTACTTCTCGGAGTCGTCTAGTAGTAGGTACAAGGAATATGGAAAAAGAAAATGCACGTCATGGTCCTCAGCCACACATCACCCCAGGCATTACTTGGCTTAGTCTCGCCCTTGTGTATGCGAATGCGAATCCTGCGAATGCGAAGTGAGCCCAATACTCGCTTTGCTTTCTGCGGGCCAGCCGTTTCCTGCTTAAAACTTTCCCCGTAAACCCCACCCGGCCTAATATCCCTCCGCCGCCAAATACATCCGCACTCGCTAAGATGAGCTGACTTGCGTCATCCCGATCCTAAGCCGCAAGACTTCAGCACACCCTGCCTGGGGTAGTTAAGCTGTGAGTGGCACATGAGATGAGATGAATTCGTTTCATTGATCCGAAGAGGGCTCCATGCGAAGTCGGAAAATGTATCTACTGAAGTACTTAAGCAGTCAGCTTGAACCCATTCACGTCTTCTGGACCATTGCAGAGAACATGCCTCACTTTTAAGCGTCTAGAATCCCGTACACTCTAGCAAAGACCGAGAGTCCATTTTTAAAAGAACCCAACCATTCTAACTAATCAATACGCCACCTCCACAATGTGCTGCAAGAGACGCGCCGCTGCGTACAGGGGACACCCGCCCGCACTCGAGGCTGCGGGTCCCTCATTCGGTCCCGCCTATGGTCGAAGAGGATGTGGTTCAGGCCAACGCAGGCCAGGACTGATTCAAAAGCTGGTCACCAAGGCCATCGAGAAGCGTAACGAGAAGATGGTCCGTCGCAGCTCCACCAGCGATCACCTCAAGATTCCCCACCGGAGCTCCGCTCGAAACCTTACCAAGTATTGTTTGACTGACACCAAGTATTAGGAGGCTCGTCGGAAACTGGAGGAGCCACGCCAGGTTCCCCGAGAATTAGCGCCTCAAGTTGACGAAAAGCGTGAATTCGTCGTTGAACAATTCCACTCGAAGGCCCAGCCCGTTAAGATCGTTTTTGATGACGGGCACGAGGAATATGTTTCTGAATATGTGGAAGAGAAAGAGTCCGACGCGCAAGTCAACCAGCAGCGCGGCGAAAATTTGCCGAGATATTCTGAGGTCATCAAGGGTTAGTGAAATGCTTGGGTACTTACTCTCCAACTCATGTCATTCGCGACGAACCGTAACGGCAAGTTGCTTTGACTTCGGAGGAATGTGGTGACTTCAGTCCCGTGTCTTTGATAACTCTTTCATTTACAACTCTTAGAGCAGGCTTTGTTTTTCTATTATCTCGGTTACGTCTTCTTGTGTACCCACAGTAGCCTAGATTGACCAGATTTAAACACCTTTGCGTAGCATTGTTCTAATTCATGATCAAGCACTTGTGCGGAGCGTGAAGACAATGCTATTCATGACATTTCTAAAGCACTCCACAAATCTTGGAAGCCTTTGATTTAGCGTAGCCACGCAGTGACTGATAGTGACCCCTGGGTGTAAAAATCAAGTGCAATTCTCGCCATATCATCATCTTCCGTTCAATTTTTCTTACCACTCAACCAATACTTGCCCACTTCTTACACACCGCAATCTGACCACCAACAGCAGCCACACCCCGATCACAACATTCATTCATTGTTATCAGTCCAAGCTTCAGGTAAGGAAACATGTCTTCACCTGATTTTGAGATGACTGATGTCCAGGAAGATCTCGATATGGGGCGGCTCGATCAGATTCGGGATTTTCAGCGAGAAACCCTCTCTTCCCTCGACGAAATTCAAATGTCTGGGAAATCTGGGAGTCCAGAGACTCAAGGTCTAAGCGAACGAGCGGTTCTGGGTTGCTGGGAGAGATTGAACCAGGAATTGGACAGACCAGGCGCCTGGACGCACGCCCCGGATCAAGAATCTGGGCCTTTCGAGCTGCCAGCGCCTTTGTGGAACAGCGTTCCTGCAGACGTGGAGCCAGGCTCTTCGAACCGGCTTTTTGCAGATCTCGAATCCGAGGATATCCCCATGAGACGAGATGTCTCTGTAATGTCTCTTGGCAAGGGCGGCTGCGGAGATCCCCAATGTTACTGCACACTTTTCGAGCAGCCTACCGGTCAGTTTTACCCCTCTGCTAGCGGTCCGTTCCTTGAGCCTACAACTTTTGAGCAGGGTAAGCCTTTCGATACGCAGGCGGTGTTGAGCCCTTGCGAGCTGACTTCGTCTTTTGGACTAACCTCTGGCGATCCATTCTTCCAAAACTTCCGACAGCTTGCTGCCGAGCTAGGACCCTGCCCCTCGGGAGTCAGTCGCTTCTTCCCCACCCAAAGTAATGATGAGGATTATGCTACAGCTTCCAGCTCTCAGAGTGCTGGTGAGTACTCAGAGTATTTAGATGCGCTCAGCGAGTTCGCACTGTCTGATGCTGGAGATGAATAACATGGATCAACCGAGTGGAAAGCGCTGTGAGTGCGGTGCTGAGACGGCACAGTTGTTGTCGAATGCCAGCGCTCGTTTTTCGAAACACCTTCCTCACGGGATCTTTGCTTCCTTGCGATCGGGAAGAGGGCCGGCCCAGTGAGATGGCTCCCTCCCACTTGGAACGCGAGGTAACGCTTGATAGAAGCACCTATATTTCGTCAGATATTGGATGTTGAGTTTTCTCATTGTCTCTGTGAAAATACACTTCCGGATAGGAATAAAGAAACACCGTTTCCAGAGAGTAATTACCAGAAACAGCTAGTACAACAAAGGGCTTTATTAGACTAAGCCGTCTAGTAGATAAAGGGCTTTATTACCCTA